>JAUESE010084486.1:0-13278 GCA_032274725.1 Malacoctenus triangulatus | reverse complement strand
AGTCCGAAAAATTGGGAAAACTTTGAAAGTGTCCCCAAGTGCAGTCGCAAAAACCATCAAGCGCTACAAAGAAACTGGCTCACATGAGGACCGCCCCAGGAATGGAAGACCAAGAGTCTCCTCTGCTGCGGAGGATAAGTTCATCTGAGTCACCAGCCTCAGAAATCGCAGGTTAACAGCAGCTCAGATTAGAGACCAGGTCAATGCCACACAGAGTTCTAGCAGCAGACACATCTGTAGAACAACTGTTGAGAGGAGACTGTGTGAATCAGGCCTTCATGATAGAATAGCTGCTAGGAAACCACAGCTAAGGACAGGCAAAAATCAGAAGAGACTTGTTTGGGCTAAAGAACACAAGGAATGGACATTAGACCAGTATAAATCTGTGCTTTGGTCTGATGAGTCCAAATTTGAGATCTTTGGTTTCAACCATCGTGTCTTTGTGCGACGCAGAAAAGGTGAACGGATAGACTCTACATGCCTGGTTCCCACCGTGAAGCATGGAGGAGGAGTTGTGATGGTGTGGGGGTGCTTTGCTGGTGACACTGTTTGGGATTTATTCAAAACTGAAGGCATACTGAACCAGCATGGCTACCACAGCATCGTACAGCGGCATGCTATTCCATCCGGTTTGCGTTTAGTTGGACCGTCATTTATTTTTCAACAGGACAATGACCCCAAACACACCTCCAGGCTGCGTAAGGGCTATTTGACCAAGAAGGAGAGTGATAGGGTGCTGGGCCAGATGACCTGGCCTCCACAGTCACCGGACCTGAACCCAATCGAGATGGTTTGGGGTGAGCTAGACCGCAGAGTGAGGGCAAAAGGGCCAACAAGTGCTAAGCATCTCTGGGAACTCCTTCAAGACTGTTGGAAGACCATTTTAGGTGAATACCTCTTGAAGCTCATCAAGAGAATGCCAAGAGTGTGAAGAAAGAAAACTCTTTGAATGAGAAGGTGTGTCCAAACTTTTGGTCTGTACTGTGTATATATAGTGATGTATACTGGTATATCATATAAAGTGTGTTGAATTTAATAAAAATAAATGAATATATTTTTTTCAATGGTATTCTTTTTTTTCAATCAAAGTGACATTTAAAGTGTTTTTAGACAGTGTGAGGACTAAACTTTTAAAACTGATTGTGGTTAAATCCAAAAGAATGAACATGGCTGTGTTTACTGTTTTAGACTGGCTCCATAAATACGACAACACTAAGAACAAAGTCACGTTTGAAGACCACCTGCTGTTCTGACAGCAGCTGAGTGGTGACCACAGTGAGTGTCACGACTGATCTGTGTTCCTCATGTTGGTGGAAAATGCACAATAAATGCAGATTCTTCCGTCAAACGACATTCAGGGGTTTCCATCAGAGCAGCACTGTTATTGATCGCACACAGCAGCTCATCCTCTCACACACTCACACACACACACACACACACACACACTGAACATGTGCTGATGCAGCGCAAACAGGCCGACGCAACAGGAAATGTCTTGATTCTCTGATTAGCCACTCACAATTAGCAAGTGGCTAACCGGGCCTCACACTAATTGAACAGTGGTTTGGCGACCCTTTTTAAATGCACTCCTTCATTCATGTTAGACAATTTACCGGCACAGCTGAACATCTGTCATGCAACACCAGTGTGCCACCGCACAGTGGTTGGGGAAACACTGTAGCATAATTCACGTACAGGACCTGCCCACTGCTGAAATGATACACTACGGAGACTGTTGCGCAACAAACAGTATGTGCAGCGAGTAAGTGCGTAGTTTAAATATCGATACTTGGTCATTTTGAATCGATTAGCCATTTTGATAAAAAAGAATCAAGATTTGGGCCTGAATCTATTTTTTCAGGCACCCCTAGTTTGCTCTCATTGGAGAATATATACTTGATGTAGAATGATAAACTACGTAGAAAGTTAAGCTGCTTTCATATTCAACCATTTCTGAACAAAGACAGAAAGCTAGCAGACCATAAACAGGGACTTTAATACTCATGTTGACATTCACATGGCCTCATCACTGCACAACAGGTCATATTATACCCCCTAAACCCCAGAAAAGTGAAATTTGATGTCGTGGCACCTTTAACAATGAATGAGCTGCAAGCACCAACATAGAGGTTGACCAAGCAGCAAGGGTAACATCATCTCAGAGTCCTCCAGTTTTTGGGTGTTGATGTGGCGTGTTGCGTGTTACACAGAAGGGGCTAGTTTTGTGTTGGCCTGCGATAATGACTTAACACACACTGAGGTTGGATGCAAGTGTAGTTTAGATGCAAGCCATGCAGGGCCGCACCAAGAACAGTGAGGCTGAGTGGGTATGAATAAAAAGCAGCAATATGAAGAAGACATTGTGGGCTGTTTCTGTCGGGCTTTTACTGTCAACAGCCCATGATGTCGGAACAACCGTGTTGGCTCTTGATGAAAATGAAAAAGTTTGTGTTTCACTTCTTCTGGCTGTAACCTCATCAATGTAAGGTCACTCTGTTGTCACACAGTAGTCAGTCCAACAAAGCTCTGTGTGACTGATTTGCACAGCTCGTTTCAGACACACAAGTTGGTGTGAAGTGGTCTTCAGCCTCTCTTTTGTGTAGTACCACTCCAAGTGCCCGCTGGGCTGAAACAAGTGTCACCAGTAAAATGTTTTTTTCCTGGTTCGTCTTGAATGCTGGTTAAGTTCATCAACGAGTTACTTTTCTTCTTCGTTCATTGCTGAAACGAAGCAAAAGCCAGGGAGACTTTTGACTCCACCCTGTTGCAATTGATACATGTTGAACAAATTCCCACATGAATAGAGCAAAATCAAGTGGAATTATTTATAGTGGTGATAATAATAATAAGAATGATTAAACGGGACATGAAAAAATAAAGCAAAAATATTTCTAGGTTTCTAATGTCAAATTTTGACTCAACATGAAAAGCTTATACCAACATGAAGGAAGCATGACTGTGGAAAACAAATGAGATTTCATGAAATAATAACATTTTCAAATACGATATTCTCCAGTCATGGTGTTGTCTTGACAAAACCTGAACATAATGTCATAAACTACGGTATGTGTATTTCATTATGGCCAAGTGGCTCAAGTAATCTCGGTAAATGTCGAAATGCACTCCATTGTGAGTGATGAGCCCTGCACCTAAAGTCTTTCAAAGAGTCTCCACTTTCTCCTGTGACTAGTGGAACTTGATGATTCTTTTTGCCTTGGTGCATCTCTGTCCTTCAACCTCGCCTGCTATGTGCCTGACCGAGTGTTTTATACTCTTTCAAAGGAGTGGTGAGCTGTGTGAACTTGGCCCAGACTTGTAAATCTAAAGGGCCTGCATACTATCCTGGTGGGAATGCCTTGGGAGAGGTGGTGCCAATGCTTGAGGTGTCAGTACGGCTTATATCAGTATGTAACAGTTTACGACTGAAAAATATTTTTTGATTGTATAGTAAAATTAATAAAGCAGAAAATAACCACTTTCCATGCTTCCTTCATCTAATTAGCCTTTTTTATAAGACATTTGTTTATGAAGTTTGCCTTTGGTTGATTGGCCCTTTGTAGCTCAGCTGTGTCTGTTCACTTCCTACTATTGGTGTTGGGGAAACTATTGGTACTGAAGCTAAATGCAGAGCCTCCTGATTTTGTGCTGCTGCTTGCTGGTGTGTGTGCTCAGCTGAACAAGGCTGACATGCTTTGACAGCACTTGGCTGAAATGACTAACATTATTGGAAGCCTGTTGTCTCACTTTGGCTGCTTGGTGCTGGACTTACTGGAGCCACCACTACCAATGCCAGGAGTCCACAAAGTCAGCCACTGTGTGTTTCTTTGTGTGTCTTAACGCATATGTTTGAGTGTGTGGTGTGTGTCTGTGATGATAAGGGTTGTCCTAATGTCAGCTAAGGCTGTCATGATTACTTGAGCAGTCACAATTAAGTCAGCTATTAAAAATGGTTGACGATGCATCGATTACTGTTTTTGTGAACTGTCTTCCATGCTGCCGTCGTGGCTCCCGCTGCCTCGTCCTGGCCGTCTGTCCTTGACACGCGTGCACAATAATGTCAGTTGTTGTCGGCTGTGGCATCACCCAAGTCATGCCAGAATTGTATCATGGCTCCCTGCCAGCGAAGCACGACAGTTGAGGAGCATTTTAACCAAATGAAAGAGAAGTGAATGCTTGAGGGTTTTATAGGAGCAGCTGCATGCTGCTGCACTTTACATATGATCGAACTAGCCGACTAATCACGATGATAATTGGTCACGAGTTGACTATCAGAATAATCGTTTGTGGCAGCCTTAATCTTGACATCGGGCAATATTATGTTGCACCCACCTAAACACTCACTCACAGAAGGAAGCAGACAGCTGGCTTCCTGAATCTAGAGAACAAATGATTCCACCCAAACACAAAAACTGTGATGTTTGTGGCTGCGTTACTGCAGAAATGAATCTGATTAAAGCATGCTTCTCTTCGTATAGAGCACAAACACACCTCCATTGTGCCTTGGGTTGCCACGATTTGTCAACGAGTCATGACTACGTCGACTATCAAAGCAGTTGTTTGTGGCAGCCCTAATTGTGCCTGTGTCACAGGGTTGTCCTCACTCCATTGAAGTCTCACCCAGGCTACTGCTTATGTTGCACTTTACTTTCAGCACTCTTCAGCTATTTTCCAGTTCTTTACCAATCTTCTCAAACATCCCCTTCAATATCAGCAAATGTATGCGTGTGTATTCTCATGTTGGGCTGCTGCTGGCTCATACCCCTCTTACTGCATGTAGCTGCCACCGCTCTCACACTCAGTCTAACCACTCACAAATGAACCATGACTGTGGTTATTACTGACACTCAATGACTCCAACAGCACAAACTGTATGGAAAGCTTCGCTACGGAGAGGGCCAAGTCGTTAAGTCCGCCATGAGCTGGTGCTGTGCTAAAAGTTACTTTCTGTCTGAAGGTATTCCACTGCAGCTGTGTCAGAATTTAAATATGCCAGTTGTGTTCCTGAGCAGGCACACAGGATAGAAACACGGCTGCCATACTCAAGAAAATATCCAACAATTTCTCATGAAAGCTCACAGACAACAGTATCACTGCTCATTGCTACACATTCACAAACTGACACTCTGGTGGCAAAATCAGATTCTTTGAGAAAAAATAGGTTTTACCCATTTAACAAGCAATTATTTTCTAGATTGTGTTTATTACAGCCCGATATGGGATTTTGTAGGCTGATGTCCAATATTGGCCGACATCATATATATATACATATGTATGTGTGTGTGTGTGTGTGTGTGTGTGTGTGTGTGTGTGTGTGTGTGTGTGTGTGTGTGTGTGTGTGTATGTGGGCATGAGCAACAACTGATTGTCAAAATGATGGATGAATGTTTGTGTGTGTGTGTGTGTGTGTGTGTGTGTGTGTGTGTGTGTGTGTGTGTGAACATGTAAATAATACTCTCATCCTCCTCACCTGGTTTCTGCAGTATATTTTGGGCTTCAGTTCTCCTTCCTATCAGCAGTTTGTCTATGTTTTCCAGTGTCTGTTGTACCAGCACACTTGTTTCAAGTCCCAGTTGTTTCCGTCTGACTCCGGAGCCTGGCCGGCCTCTGAAAGTCTCTCACTGGTGTCTGGATCTTGGTTTGTTTATTTGTTTATCTTGCGTCCCTGCCTGGTGTGTTTCCAACCGCTGCGTGTCCGACGGCGTCCCTGCATCTCCCTCCATGTTGCCTGCTGTGGTACCAAACTCTGCCCGATGACTGCGATTATTCCTGCTCCATGTATTTACTAAGTGTCATTAGAGAACTCTTCCTTGCAATTGAGTCCACCTCAATCATGGCTGCATCTTATTTTAACCAGACAAGAGACTTTAATAACTCAATTTTAAATATTTAGGCACAGAGACACAAACAACCACATGTTCCCACATATTCAACAACCAGCCTCGAGTATGAGATCTTTTTTTGACACCTTAATAAAGTTTGGATTATCTTCAAGTGCACCTACAGGCACAGATCTGAAGAGTCAGCCAGAAGTGCAAAAGGAGCAAACGGAAGATCAGGGACGAGTGGGGCCAGACGTGACGGGAATGAAGAGACGAACAAGGGAGCCGTGAACAGGTGTTGACCAGATGTACACGGTGTAGTTGCGGTGGAATTACATGGCACTGACTCGTGTAATTTGGTGTGCTTGTCTTGTGCCGATGTGGACCTCATGAGTGACTATGTGTGACGGAGTGAGATTGAAGATGTTCTAAATTCTATCATTTCTACAGGCTGCCCTCTCAATTATTTATCTTTCCTTCCAGCTGATTTTGTCCTGAAACAAACGCACACACGCAAGTGCACAGACAAAACACAGAGGGTCATGAAATGCCTGATATGCATCCACCATCACACATGTGCACACATAAGTGATTCAGTCAATTCTCTGGATCGGCCTCCGTGTGTTACTCTTGGGCCCATAAGAGATGGGTTTTCATTTTAGGGTCAGTGAGGATGAACTTCAGAGTCAAGACACAGGGACTCATCACTCTGACAGATGCTCGTACACACAAAGCCACATCCTGCTGTGTTTTCATTGATGTACGACACATACACGTATGTTAAAAGTTTCAGGTTATTGCTGATTTTTTTTTTGAAAGAACCAGTTGCAGTTGTTGCAACCTAGATTTTCATGTTAATATTCATTTATTTATAGAATGCAAGTGGCAGCAAGAGCAAGCAAGCAAGAAGAGGTTCAAGAGGAACTTAAGAGAAACTATTTTCCTCTTACTAATGTGTCTTGTCAAAAAAATTGCTCTGATTAAAGTTGTCAGCATCAGAGTTCAGCATGTGATCACTGAGTAGGATGATATTTAACTGGATTTCAAAAAGCTTAATAGCCTTGATACAAGCTTTTAGGATCCTTTTTGAAATGAAGGAAAGTGTGTATGTACTGTATGTGGGTGTGTCTTATATGCTATGGTTGTTTTTTTTTTGTATTTTCTCCCCTGGACAAATTTCAGTTTCAAGGTGTGTGTGCACTAGTGAGTGTTTATATTCACTGTTCAACCAAAGCACCATGGGTCATTGCCGAGGTAGAACCACATTTGCTTTCACCCTTAATCATAGTATGTGTTTGTACTTCGGTGTGTCCTGAAATGTGCAACAACACAGTTTGGGCTTCTAAATCGGTGTATTTGTGCATTAAGCCGCCACCGCAATATCGGTCAGAGGCCCATTATTAATGCAGAGAGTGTCAGAGTGCTCTCACTGCCATTATTTCAGGGTCAAACATGGACCACCTTGGTCTTCAGGAGTCTGTGTCACTGAGGTGGAAACACTGCAGGCTGAAGTGCAGCATGCGCTGCATGTGAGGGCTGCATGTCAGTGCTGCACAAGTGATCACAAACTGCACTGCTGCAGCACTGGTCCTGCGGGGTCCACCGTCAAAGTGCTGCATGCAGGAAGTAGCCTTGCTCCAATGCGACTCACTGATACGACGAGCTTATGGTCACTCTGAGGTGTGTTGGATCAGGAAGACATTCCTGACATTCCAATTTTCAGAAACAGAACTTTTTTCTGGTAAAGGTTCCAGAATCTTTCTGCATTTGCATCTCTGCACATTGTCTTGAGATGTGAATATGTGCATGTGTGAACGGTTTTCACCCTCACAGTCCTGCAACCAGTCGTCACATGACAATTTTATGAGCACTTTTACAGGTGGGAGTGTATATGTGTAAACTGAAAGTAAAGACTCTCCACTCGTGGTGAAGTGTGAAGCGAGCACTGCAGAGGAGCTTTGACCTGAACTGCATTCACTTTTCAAGGGCTTGAGTTCACCTCTGATGGTAAGTTGTTTTGAGTGTCTCTCATAACTGCACAATTCCTTTGCAGTGTTACTTTTCTTTGTTTAGCAGTGTTTCCACCTTCACCTAATGAAGTGTACCTCATGTCCTTTCAGCGTTTCAAATCATTTGACTGAAAGAAGTGTGAGGGAAGCAGAATTTCTCTGTGAAATATAGTTTTAGCAAAAGTCATTGTCTGTTTACAGATGTTTTCAATAAAGCTTTTATGTTTGGGTGTTAACTTAAAAAACAAATCAGCAAAAACTGTATCTCACTTTGAAAAAGAGGAAACGTGTTTTTCAGGATGGCCAAAGGTCACTTTTATCATCCTTTGAAGGATTGTTCTGTGTAACATTTACAGAAATCATGGGGCGATGTCCTCCACCCAACTGAGGCTCTGATGTGGTTCTGTGTTCGATAAAGATTTGGACCGCTGGAATGACTTGAAGTTAGTTCAGATGTTTTAATATCTGGATTCATTTGGTAATTCTGTGAGTTCAAGTTATGTGCATCAGTGTTTGTGATGAGTGTGGCTCGATGTGTTAAATACAATCTATGTAGTTTGTAACTCTGTATGTTCTTAAACTAGTCGATGCCTTCATTTATACCGATACTCCAATGTATTTTTGTGCAGTTGAAGCTGCTGTAAATGGCTAGGGATTATTAGAGTACATTACCTGAGCTCTGTTACCTGAGTTTTATTTAGTTCTGAAAATGGTTTGTGTTTGTCTGGGAAAGAAGCCAGAAAACCAGTGCTTTGTATATTGATTGATTGGTTGGTTGGTTGGTTGGTTGGTTTAGAATTACCACTGACTGTTTTTGAATTTGGTCCAGTTGAACAGCCGAGCCTGAGCTGAAGCCTGCCATGTCTCATTGATCAAAAGCCAGTGAAGGAGAGAACCAGAAAACTTCAACATGGAACGAGGGTGAGAAACTTGAATCATTGTCTCAAGTGGAAAGTGAAGAATAGTTACTATTTAAAATGTGAATAAAAAAAGTGAATTTCCTCTTTGACTTTCAAAATGTTTCAAATGTTTTCCCTCTGACTGAACTTTTGGCTCGACTATTCAGACCACCTGCATCTCCAACAAGCAGTGTTTCTATTGCAAGTGACCAGTCCAGAGACAGACCTCCTGACTTACAAACCCAGAAGCAAAGGTAAGACACAGTCATGAGGTTGGAGCTGTGATTGAATTATCCTCACAAGTGACAAGGGGCAATTAGTTACTCTTTAAAAGGTGAATATACATTTCAATTTGCTCTTTAAACTTCAAAATGTTATGAATGTTTTCTATCTGACCAAATGTTTGGCTCGACTATTCAGACCACCTGCATCTCCAACAAGCAGTGTTTCCATTGCAAGTGACCAGTCCAGAGACAGACCTCCTGACTTACAAACCCAGAAGCAAAGGTGAGACTCTGTTGTGAGTGAGGTCCAAGCTTCTTTCAATTTCTTCTTATCTACCTACTGGTGAACAGGAAAGATTTTCTAAGTGTGATCATTTTCTCATCTGTCTTTTCTGTCAAAGTTTTGGACTATGTGTTGAGTTATTTCTGCATCTTGTTTTGAATATTCGATGCTACTTACCATCTGCTAAATATTGCTCTTTAGGATCTTAGTGATCAACTTCTGCCACACTGTCAATAAAAGCTACTCAGAGCAATTCGAAGTCTCTAATGTGTGGACAGTCAAATGAATGTGTCTCTAAATAAAGCTTGTGCCTTTTTCACTGGCTCTTTGACATCCAGCAGTGTTTCCATTGCAAGTAACAAGTCCAGAGACAGACCTCCTGACTTACAAACCCAAAATCGAAGGTGAGACACTGTCATGATTTGAAGCTGTGATTTAATTAGCTTCACAAGTGACAAGGGACAATAAGTTACTATTCAAAAGGGAATAAAAATTGTAGCTTCCTCTTTAAATGTCCAACTGTTATGAACATTTTTCCTACATTTCCATCCTTCTTTTGGTTTGGCAATACAGACCATCTGCATCAACATCCAGCCGTGTTTCCAGTGCCAGTGACAAGTCCATAGACAGTCCTCCTGACTTAGAAACCCAAAATCAAAGGTGAGACACTGTCGTGAGCGAGGTCCAAGCTCCTTTCAATTTCTTCTTATCCATCTACTGGTGAACAGGGAATAATTTTCTAAGTGTGATCATTCTCTCACAGCATCTTTTACTTTTTCAGCTCATCTGAGTTACAGGCAGCAGAGTCAAAAGTGTTCACATCAGAAGGTGCTTCCAACAACCCTGCAGGAGGTGCAGCAAATAAAAAAGGTGTGCATTCAATATTTTGTTGGAGAGAGAAAGTGTGAGATTATGCAGGTTCCTTCAAACACTTCTGGCTGACCTTGTTGTTTTTCTTTGTGATGCCAAAATAAGGAAGTCTTTGTGCCTGATTTATTAAGAGCCCTAATAGGACACATTCAACTACAGCTGCATAGTAACTCAGTCACTATGTACCTGAGTTGCATTCAGTTACATTGTGATGTATAGCACATGCCCACTGTCGGTGTGCTGCCAGCGATCAACTAAGAATAGTGTCAAGGACGACGTGCACAAACAGCAGCAAAAAGTGTCTGTTAGCCATGGAAGAAGTTGACGAGTTAGGAGTGAGCGTGACGACCCGCCATAAAATCACTGCCAAAGGAAAGATGAACAATGGGAATCAGGTGGAGATGGTGAGGCTCAAGCAGAGGTGAGACAGAGAAAAGATTGTAGAGTAAAACCAAACTGGGTTAGTTCCAGCTGAAGAAACGTCCCGTCAGCCTCAGCATGAACAGGTTTGCTCCTCCTCCTCAAACACAATGAATGCAGGTGCAGCTGACTGTGATGCAAACACTCACAGGCGCAGGAAGTCGCATTGCACTTGGTTAATAAATGTGTTAGAAAACACCTCTCCCTGCATTTTGCTCGAGCAGGTGAATATACCTGACAATACATGTATGTACACCAACAATATCAACACACACAGCTGCTTCAGTATGTTCTCTTAACATTTCTTTTTGAAAAAGAAATTCATGGTTTGGCACATTTTGTTTTACATTTAGTTGTTATTAATACAGTTATATGGATCAAGGTGAGAAATTTCACTTGTCACCAAACTAACAACGGTGGTCTGCTTGAATAATGTCAGTGCACAATTTAACTTTTTTTGCATGTTTGAAGTGTATATCATTGACTTACAAAAGCAACACTATAATTGCAATGACAACTGTTTTTTGTTTTCACTTGTTTTCTTAGACAATCCCAAAAAAAGACTCGTATTGGAGGTGAAGAAAAGAGTTTGTGGAAAGTTTGAGAAGGAGCTCTCAAAGTTTGAAGAAGATTCAGAGCTGTTTAAAATATCCAGTAATGAGGTTGTAAAAACCATCAACTTCGACAGAGCTGGGCCAACAGTGCTGACAAAGGGAGTGGCTGGTATTGGTAAAACCTTCCAGACAAGGAGATTGATGGTTGACTGGGCAAAGGGACACTCCAACAGCAACATAGACTTTATCGTCCCGCTCAGTTTGCGTGAGCTGAAGAAACGAGGCGATGAAAAGCGAAGTTTGGAAGAGCTGCTCAATCCTTTTTTGTACGGTTCTGAAAGGGGAGGAAAGGAAGTTTCCATCTCTGAGTGTAAAATAGTCATTATCCTGGATGGCTTTGAAGAATTTGAGAGTCTTGACTTCAAAAACAACGTAGAAGATATAAATGATGTAAAGAAGCCAGCCACACTGGAAGTCCTCCTAGCAAGCCTCATCAAGAGAACTCTACTTCCTACTGCTTGTCTCTGGATTATCTCTCAGCCATCAGGAGCTGACAAGATCCCTCCTGAACACATCAGCGAAGTGACAGAATGCCGAGGTGAGCAACAACACATCACTTTATTCTGTCTGAACACACCACTCACTGTGAAAACACACCAGATCTCAATGAGAAAAAAACCCACTCGCGATATGTTTCTTGATATGGAGTGGAGAGTGTGGCAACAAACTGACCACCTCATCTTCCCAGAAATTGAACTGAGTTGATCTCTGATTACAAAGTGTTCCTCTAATTCTTTGGAGCAGTGTAAATGCTTCGTGTTCATTCCAGTTATGATGGCTTGGGGCATATTTGCCTTTCAAAGATGATGGCTTGTGTTTAGCAGAACATTGAGTAGAATGTTAATGCAAATGAGCCCTATTGCTGGCTGGTCATGCTCGGTTGGGAAAATCACTCTTCATGGCTGCTGCATTCCTCCATTTGTCTTTATAGCCATTAATAGTTACTTTTTTTGTAACCAGAGACCCTGACGCGCCGGAAACGTCTGGCATCAAACCTGAAAAAGAGTTTTGCTGCAGAATACAATCCAAAGGAGAACCCGAATCATGAGAACCAGAAAAACACAGAGCACATCTTGAGAGAACACCACGCTGGAGAAACCTCTAAGGATGGACAAACCACTGGAAAGGCCAAGAAAAAAACACTTATTAATATAGGTGATATCTTCAAGCAAAATAAAGATGAGGCAGTCAGAATCGTGCTGACAGTGGGAGAAACAAATGTTGGAAAATCATTCTTCGTGCAGAAATTTGTAGAAGCGTGGGCAAAAGATAAGAATCAGCAAACATTGTTTTCTAGGGCAAAGAAATTTTTTAAATCTTTTTTGAGTGACAGCAAAGATGATGTGGGACTCTTATTTCCGATTCACTTGTCAAAGTATGAATTTACAATGGAAACAAAAGTCAGTTTGGTGGGACTTCTGAATAAGCTGTTCAAGGACACCAAGAAATCTGTGATCTCTGACTACTCAAAGTTCCAGGTTGCATTCATACTGGATGGACTGGATGCATTCCAACTTCCCCTCGATTTTGACAATGAAGACAATAAACTGAATGATCCCTGTCAGCCAGCCCCTTTAAATGTGGTACTGACGAACCTGATCAGGGGAGACCTTCTTCCTTCTGCCCAAATCTGGATAACATCTCAATCTTCAGCTGCTGAAAAGCTGCCAGCTCACTTGATTGACAGGAAGACAGAAATACGCGGTAAGAACACAAGTACATATTCGAAACATGTAGAAAATGGTCTAACCACAGCTCATTTGAATATTTCAAAAAACATTATATTAAATATAACTATGACACAGTAACATGTTGTATCCAGGACACCTGATTTTAAGTCAAAGTACAGTAAAAAAATGTTCATGTCCTCAAACCTTTAAGAGATTGTTTTGAGGAAAGTGAAAACGCAGGTCACCTCCTCATCAGCTGGCAGCCCGCCGAGCAGAGTTTCATGTTCAACTGGAGATAAATTGGATGGAGAGGAGAATTTTCACCATGAGGTCTAAAAAATAATAGTAATTCATCAAAACACGATGGATATTCTTGACGGTTAAATTATGTATGTTGATCACAGAATTACAAGTTTAGTCTGAAATACTTGTGAGCAGGACACACACATTTCAGCACAGTAACTACAGTG
>JAUESE010084384.1:0-13291 GCA_032274725.1 Malacoctenus triangulatus | reverse complement strand
ACACACACACACACACACACACACACACACACACACACACACACACACACACACACACACACACACACAGATACACATGCCCACCCCTGCTGCCTGCCGACATGGTACAGGCTGTGCATTGAGACAGCCCCAGCTGAGGCAGTAACAGTGAGAGTGCAGCTTAGCCAGTCTCCACACACACACGCACACCTACACTCACCCACACACACATACACACACACATATAACGCACAAACGGCTGTGGTGGCGAGTCCTCTGCTGCATGTGGCGGTGCAATATCACTTTTAGGTGGGAGGATTTTCACGTCACGGTGATGGTGGTGGTGATAACCTTTCTGCCATGTAAGTATATGTGATGGAAATGAATGAAGTGCTTGTCGTTTTGGCGCTTTTGTTAATCTCCTTTGATGCTGTTGGTGTAAATCACCTGCATGTCGAGAGCCTGTGAATCGTACACACTGTTCCATGTGTGAATGTTTGTGGGCATGCAGAACATGGTTGATGATTAGGACTTGCAAACGGTACCCACTGGGTTGTAGGAGCTGGTGATCTGTTAGAGAAGGAGAGGAAAAATGAGAAGTCAAGTCGGGTGATCTGTGTGATCTGTGCTCATGATCCAGTTATATATGCATGATATACTCAGGCGTAGCTCTCCGTTTAAATGCACAGTTGCACAGGTTCACGCTGGCAGTCCAACTCTGACTTTAAAGAGAAATGCGGTCCACTTGTCATGTCATGTCACTAGATGAAGACGTTGCGTTGCACACCTCTTCTCTGGGGCCATCTGTTCGCAGCATGAAGTCTGCAGTGTCTCCTCTCTGTCACACTTACTGACTGCTCCTGGCACAGCAGCAGGTTTCACTGCCGTAGCTGATCACGCGTGTTCGCTGTCTTCACTGCATTAGCAAACTGACTGTTTGGCATGGTGACTGAATTAATAGGGAACATTATCATCTCCCCCTCCTTGACCTGCTGGCTGTCAGCTTTTCTTGTCTGGCTGGCCGGCACCGTGGCTGATTGCAGTTAGTGGTCGATGAATTGGTAGTTTCACTGGCTTGTTAGTCAAATATTTCCTTGCTTGTCTGACCAGCTGATGGATCCTCAGCTACTGGCTGACAAGGTCAGTCGTTAGGGATCGGGTTGACCAACTTGTCAGTAACTTTTTGTTGACTGCTAGTTAACTGATGTGTGCCCCCACGGAAATAAATAAATAACACATTCAGTGGATTGACAGTGCAGCTTGGCAGCGCAACAGCCAGTCAACCATTTTCTTTGCCACCCAGTTATTCATGCATTTATTCAGTCAGCAAGTCGGTTGTTCAGTCATTCAGCCTATTTCTTAGACAGGCTGTCATAGGAAATTGATTGTGCCTCTATTGGGGCTGCTATGACTGCATGACCTCAACCATCAGCTCCACTGCACCAAGACAGCCAGACAGCTCAGAAGCAGATTTTTCGCCCTTTTATACACTAATTCTTTTTCCTTCTCCCCATGAAGCCTTCTCTCTTTTTCTCCATGTGTGTTTGTCTGACACTAACACACAAATGAAGTAATGAAGATGAATAAAGGTTCATTCTTGTGTGTACACATGGGAAATAGAAGAATCAGTCAAATCTCATGCCAAAAGCAGCGATACATACGGATGCTCTTGGGAGTGTTTGTTAAAATCTCAGCCCCTTGAAAATAGACATGGTAAAGTGGCAAAGTTCTCTTCACTGTTTAAGGGAGCAGTGATAAGTGTGGTGCAACATACTGTACCACCCACTAAAGGGGGCAATGCAGGTCCAAAAGAAAGCAACCCAAAAAAGACTGGAAGGACAAAGTGAAAGCAACAACCTAATGTCAGTCCAGTGAATTCAGTGTACGTGTTTTTATTTTCTTTTTGTTTGTTTTTTGTTTTTACTTGTGCTCTGGAATCACATAGGACCGGCTTCATTCAAAAGCATACAAAATTACATGGTTTATATTAATCATTCATCAGCTGACCACATGTTTACCTATCCTTAAGTTGAACAGATGTCCTTGATAAAGCAAACTGCCAACAGAAACAAATCCATACCTCACTCTCCTCTCTCATATCGCCTGGAGTGAAGAGTGGCGCTCTGCATTAATTTTTGCTGTGTCATCATCACCTCTTTGTAGCATAGCGACAAAGACAGTGGTGAGGAGGACTTCGGTGTCACCACATCGCAAAAAAAAATCTTCAATAAGAAACTTGCAATAGATGAGTGCTATAGAAGAATAAATTTGTTATCAGTAATAAATGATAAAAAACTAAAAAGTATGTTTTGCAACTTTATTGCTATTATATGTTGATTTTTTTAAAGAACTGAAAACAGAATGAGAAGAAAGTATGTAAAAGTACAGGTGAGGTGACTGCTGGAAATGGCACTGCAATGAAGTGAGCCTTTGGATTTTTGTTTACATGAAGTGCCCACACTGGATGTTGCACAGGTTTTAAAGCCCGCTGACAACTGGAACCGTATTAATACATTTACTGTGAACCTTACCTTTTAATGTTAACATTTACCTAAGAATACTTCAGTTTTGCAACTTATGGATCCTAATATTTCTTCTTGCAGTTCAGTTAATCACTAATTCAAGAAAACTATAAACAATATTCAATTTATAGCTACCAGTGTAACACACAGTCTGTTAAACATTTTTCTCGTCTTAAAAAAAGAAACACGACTAGAGTTACATGATTTGCTGATTCGCAACATCTATTGCCTGTTTTGATAGAAATACGAGGGGCATTTAAGCTGGACATGTTGTAAGTCATTCATAAGATTGCTGATATAATTTGTAAAATGATTAAAGAATAATCTACAGGCAGTAAATGGCAGTGCCCAATTTACTGATGCCACACAATTGGGAAGCGGACACGCATGCCTGGTGAAAAGTGTTTTTTGAAGAATCCAAGGAATGGAACGAGACTCTTCAGTGTCTCTCCTGTGTTTTGATGTCATGAAGCATTAGCAGCACTTTTTAACAGTGCAGCAGCCAACCGTACATATGGGTCTCTAGTTGAAAGGGATTCCAAGATAATTCTGCACATTTGCTTTGTGTAAAGCTCCGTGGTTGCATACAATGGTGAATACATGTGTCGAGGACTGGAGAAAAGAGCTAAGAAGCTGCAGCAGGGTTTGGTTTTACTCTCCTGCAGAACAAATGTTGCAGATATTTATAGTACAGCAACAAAACTTCTTGAAGCTCGGAGAACAACTGTAATCCAGGTTTTTTCCATCATAACCATAGTTAGAAAAGTTGGAAGAATGCTCTAGAAGAAATTGAAGATAAAGAAGATAGAAGATAGTTGTATATATAAATGATTGCACCAACAAAGTACCAGATGTTTCCAAGATCAGTGATGAAACCATAGATTACAGATAACTGATATTTAACCGTATCATCTTATGATCTTATAGTAAGACCAAATATAATCGAGAGATGAGTTTAGATCCACTTGCAAATGAACCTCAGGTTTTCTGTGCAGAGGTTAGAAACATAGACAATTGTTATATTTGTTTTATGAAATGGTGTTTGTATGTTTCCCTTCCATCCCCTTTTTTTTCTCCTCTGCACTGATCTGCCTTTCTCTTCCCTCTCGCACACTTAGCCCGTATGTGTTGAATTTAATTAGACCAATAAGTCCCTCATGATTTCCTCAGGCTCATCTGGAACAAGGAGGGACCACAGCAGCAAGTTTTTGTTCTGTCTTCCAGTGACCTTGCACGAGGAAGTTTATGTCTGCATGTGTGTGCACATATTGAATATCCTGCAAAGGAAGCCTCTGTGCGTTGGAAGCTTGAGATGTTTGATGTTGCGTAGTGAATGATCATAATGCCTGGATGTCGGAATGACTAAAAAGCCTCATTATCAGTGTAGTGTGGTCCAACATAACAGACAAAAAGACAAAAATGTCACTTTGAGATGCAGTATGCATGGAATATAATTTTCATAGTTAATCCAAACAAGGAAACTATGTGTGCCATTGTGATATGCTTTTTAAAACATCTGAAACATCTGAAATTTAAGAGACTGCAGCTTTTGCTAGTTTAGGGATAAATGGATTGTAGTGAACTAAAATGGCTACCAGTGAAGCCTTTGTAAGGCTGCTTTTGTTCTATTAACAGTTAGATGGATGTGCGCTACTGCTTGCATACTGCTGCCAATATTGCACCATTTCAGTTTTTCCTTATCTCTCAGTAGACAGCTGGATTCAAAGCTCACTCTTTCTATTTTGAGTCTGTCTTTTGAGGCTTATGTCTGTTCTATTTTACAGTGACACCAAGAACACCAGTGTCACTTCTTTTCTTCAAACACCTTAGCCGGTTCCTCTTCTCCTGATACAACAGCCCAGGTTTATTTTTTGAGGGGCTATTCTGCTCGCTGTTATTGTGAAAATTAGTCCTGCCAGCCTGACGGCATCATCAGACATATTGTTTACTGATACCAATTCCTCACTTGTCAACCCCCTCCTAACACAGGATCCTAATAGACTCCAAATGTCCCCCTGTAGGAGGACTCTGGGATTATATAACACTCCACCGGCGGTTGAAGAAGCAGGCAGGCAAACAGGAGGCGAGCAGGCGCAAGAGGAGCTCAAAGACAGAGCAGGCAGACAGGCGAGGTGCTTTATTTAAATCCAAGTGAGGAACGTGACACAAACAAAAGCATATGTTGTGTAGATGAACTCGGACGTGAAGTCAGAGGTGGAAAAAAATGGATCAGCCTGTATTTATGCAATCTGATGTCACACAAAATTGATTAAAAAAATCTTGATGATTCAGTGTTTGTCTCATTGGAACAACTCAACAGAAAAGCAAAATTTTTCTCATTTTGAAAAAAAAATAGTTCTTGGCACATTTGTGTTTGCATGACTATTCAGATCAGATGAATCTTGGTACCAATTGAAAGTGTGGCACACTTGGCTGTAAAAAAAGTTGTAATTTTGAGTAACAGCTTTACTCACTTGATTCGTAACCAGTCTGAGGAGAATATAAGTGGTGCACTGACTTTAGTTTAAACCTAATTTTCCCAAGTCTCTGTCTGTTTTGTCAAAGATGCATGTGCTCATCTGTTGTACTTGAAGCAGAATATCAACCTTGCACCTGACAATTGGAATGAAACGGGAACTCCGTAGCTCATTCTGTTGGACTCAAACTGTGATTGCTCCCAATCAAGCATGATAAATTCTCCTCTGCAGAGGATTCTCCAACTCAATTTATGTTTTTTTATGTTTCACTGCTTTAAATATCAGTAAAATTTACTTTTTGATCACTTTTTTTGTTCTGTTCCATTCCGTTCTGTTTAATCAACTTCACTTCTTTTCAGTTCCATTTCAGCGTATTATATTCAATTCTACTCAATACATAATTTGGCAATACCTGTGATTGTTCCCAAATGACTGTGCGAATGGAGCTACATGTGATAGGCTGCATCCAGCATTGCTTGCCCTGACATTGTCAAAAAACAGATGGGTCTTTTGAGGTCAGGACTCTGTCCCACAGGGACATAAATACCAGAAAACAGAGGCTAAATGCAATTAGTTTTAAACAACTTGGTTTTGTTACCTATTAATTAGTACACATATAGTACAGATGTTGGGAACAAATTAATTTCAGACTTTACATGGGAGTAATTTCTGAAAATGGCTTGAAACTAAGACTTGGTCCAAAATGTGTGGGCTGATGCCAGCGCTCTCATGTATGACTGTGCACATTTCCTTTTCAGTGACATTTACAGGGGTCAGAGCTCTACTGAAGTTCTCCTTTCTCCACCCATCAATACACACTGTGGGCAACCTCCTGTGAATGCTATTTTCCCCGCACAACGCACCATATGTAACTCTGAATGTGTCAATGTGTCTTTAACATTCGACACCTTTTTTTTTTTTCAGTGGGCCGCCACGTCATGGTAAACCCTTAGCATTCGTAGCATAAATGATCAGTGATTTCAAAAAATAATTTTTGGTGTCAGTGACCTTAAGCTCACCATACTTTAGCAATCCTTCAACTACCAGCAGTTGTCAGTTGAGATGCACAATCTCCGCCACCTGAGAAATCAGCTTGAGGCATTTAACCTAAAAATGACGACTCGGTTGTCTCTGCTGGATTTCTGTCATTGAAAACCTCCAGAGCGAGTCATAGACTCGGTGCCTTTTGTGTTCTGTGAGCCATACGACATGTAGACTGCAGCATGTGTCATCTTTGGAGGAAGAAGAGCCAGCTCCAGCCAAGTAGGAGTGACCCTTTGGTGGAGTTGGAAGTGATAGCAGGCGGACTCGATGTCCCCGATAATACTTCCTGTCAATCAGGACCTACAACAATGTAAGAAAAACACAGTCATGTGTGATACAGTTATCATGAAGAGTTCTCATTTTTCGTGTGAAACGTTAAAGGGGGAAAGGTCAGTTGACACACGAGCTTGTTCTTTTGAAGAACTAATGATTCCCCGAGTTTCTGTACAAGATGATTGACAACTGCATGTCCTGCTTCTGCTGAATAAGGCCTGGGTTAAGTTTCAGTACATTGACATTGGAAGGCAGATAAAAGAATGCATGTTACTTACAGGCTTGTCTCCTGTTCAGATAAAACACAGCTTGTTAAAGCAACAACATCCTCAGTCCAGCAGTATTTATTATAAGTTCTTTTTAAACTGACAGCATTTAGATGTGCTACATTTTCAATAATAATGATGTATACAGTGTAGTAAAATAAAGTATTTTCATTGCATTCCAATACGCCCAACAATAAATGCCAGATTGATTTGGTTACAACTGGATAAATGTGCATTCATATCGTGGCTCAAGACAGAATTACACTGCACTTCTCTGTATTTCTCACCACTGCCTTACATTTTTGTGCTGACGTATTAATATTCTATTTGCTCACCGAGTGCACACAAAACAAGATATTTAAGTAACCTGGACATGACAGGGAAGATAAGTATCAGAGGATCGTAGAATGAGGTAATATTCTTGCTGAGTTGTTTCACCAGATCCAGTAAACGGAAAGCGACAGTGAACAGCCAGTGTGTCAGGTGTGGACAAGGCAGGAGGAGAGGTGACATCTGTGCACAAGCCAGAAATGGATTTTGTGCTGGAGAGGCAGAAAAGTAAAAGAGGCAGGTGAAAGTCGGTAAACAAGTGAGCGAGATGCATCTGCAGAGGCTCTGCCTGTCCTCTTTGGGAGGGCACTTTTTTAAGATGGATTTTGTCAAAGCTTTTCTATTTTGACCGCTGGCCTGTATCGCTCAGTGCCTTGTCCTCTGTCCCCTAACCCCGTCATCTCACAGCTTTGGCATATCATCACTAGCACTCACATTTTTGCCTCCTAATCTCACTGCGCAGTGACACGCAGCAACCCCTGCAGCTATCAGGCTTGCCTGGCCAACCGCTTGGCTTCAAAAGCCTCGTCGCTATCTATAAACATACATCGGCTAAGCACACGTAGGGGTACATGCATATGTGTATATCACTCGTCCTTTCTGTGACTCATTTGTCTGCGATTTTCCTCTCCATTTTATCTTGTCCTCATCCTGATATGAGTCGGAGCTGCAGTCGTTTTGGAGGTCCTGCTTTGGTTACCAAAATAATCTTTTTATTTGTCAGACTCTGTCCGCTTTGCTTAGTTAGCACGACAGCTGATTTCAACCCAATTAGAGTGCGCTGATGACAGCTGAAAGGAGACTCTCCGTGTGTTTGTTATATAATAGTTCACCTCAGAGACAATGTCAGTTATTGTGTCTTTCTCACATTTGCATTTTGCTGGTGTGTGTGTGTGCATGTGTGCGTGCGTGCGTGCGTGCGTGCGTGCGTGTATGTGTGTGTGTGTCTCCAAGATACATTTCAGTGCAGTTGTGAGATGCTATCTAATGCACCATTTATTTGGGGATTCCCTGAAAGTTGCGTGATCCTTTCTGCTCTGTAGTTGATATATATGATTTTATTACATCACATTTTGTATCTTTTAGACAAGTGACATTTGTTTCTTGGCAGAAAGTGACAGCGAAGTGTCATATCTTTGTCTCTTTGGAGGTGATTTTATTTGAGTTTAATGGTTGAATGTGGAACTTCACCCGTGTCATACAGTGTTATCCAAACTCTGTGATCGGCTCTGTATGAAGAGGAACGTTGATCAAGTCTTGTGCGGCTGTTGATTGTGACTTTGCAGCAACTACATCACAACAATGCTATTGCAAGGGTGATGAGTTGCTCAGCATTCAGATTAGAATAAAAAGAAGCACGAGCGTTTGTGAACTAACACAATGACCGAAGCATTTTTTAAAAAAAAATCAGAGCTGTCATCTGACATCACATTGTGTTTGATCCAGTCTGCAGGTGTACTGAGCAGCTCTGTCAGTGAATTCTCCTGCATTATGTTTTGTCACAGGCAGGGGGCGCTGCATGCCAGTGATGCTGCTGGTGATGATGCAGTGTGGGTACAGCTCATACCTCGGCTGTGCCTCGCTGTGCTCAAGGACATTTAGAGACAGCCACACAGAAATTGTGCACGGCTTCTCTGTGGAGGGCAGCGAACTACCAGCTGCTTGTCAGACTGGGAACTTAACATCAAAAAGGAGGCGGCAGCAATTATAAGACCACTGTTTCATCATTAATGCTTGTTCTTAATAATCACAGAGCACAGAACACAATGACCCAGCAAGCAAACCACCAGGGGACAATGTACTGCATAGAGACTCATAACATTAAAGGTAAATTCAACTCTAATCTGAATTGATTGACATAATATTGTAGATGGAAAAGAACTGACCTCCAACTGAAAACAGTACAGTGGTGTTGCGATTTCTTTGCCATAAAAGTTTAAAAACTGTGACTAAACTTTTGGCTGACTGAACCAAAATCTTTAAACCCTAAAAGCTTTTGATACCATCAGAAATTATTAATAAGACACGATGACAACATTACATTAGCGGTGTGTATGTACTTAGTAACTCAGGAATTATTCACAAGGCTCCCAATGTGATTGCAAACTTCACTTAAGACAATGCAGTTCCCTTGCAGGAAAACTACAACGGAATAATTTCTGCAGAGTAATTCAGTCTTATTACTGGTTCTGTTCAATGCACACGATGCTATTCAACGTAAAAGAGCTTTTATTTGCATAGATGAGAAGAGGGAAAGGTCAGTTATGAGTGAAAAACAACATGTTGTTCCTCAGTATGGTATCGGCTTTTTGCAGTTTTATCAACTGTTTCGGAGAACTTCAAAGACTTTATGTCCAAAGCCCTCATTGACTCCCAGCAACAGTAGATTCTTCTGTGAACAATTTTTTCAGGAATTTGTCATACGGCTTACACAATATAGAGTCGTGGTCAGATGGTATTAGCATCTGGCCGTGGTTCTCACACATCAATGTGGAAACCATATGGTGTTCAAGTTCATAAAGACCCATGAAGTGTGTCTTACACTTTAGGTAAGAAGCTGCTAATTATTGCAAAATGTGAACTCTCTCTTCGAGTGTTTGATCAGATGTTGCTCATTACTCACTGTCAAGTCAGTGGTAGCAGGCCAGCAATTATGGAGAAGGACTGGCACAGAAGCAGGGAGATGGACAGAAGAGTGGCACAAAGGAGGTGTTTTAGTGAGGTACAGATAGACAACTAAGCAACGGGAGAACAGAGCGATTGATTGGAGGAACTACAGGCAAGGACAAATGAATGATTGGCAGTGAAAGTGACTGGGACATTGCCAATACATTTTTGCGGGATGCCAACAGAATCAATAAAATCCTCAAAATCTCAGCATTTTCCCGTAAGACACTTTTACCACAAGG
Organism: Malacoctenus triangulatus; assembly: GCA_032274725.1. Classification (NCBI taxonomy): domain Eukaryota; kingdom Metazoa; phylum Chordata; class Actinopteri; order Blenniiformes; family Labrisomidae; genus Malacoctenus; species Malacoctenus triangulatus. The sequence continues at coordinate 3,491 of JAUESE010084384.1, read as the reverse complement.
GTGAAAAAGACTCTTCTCTGGCTCAAACGGGAGCTTGTCAGAATGTATTTACAGCGGGGGGAAAAAAACTGCCAAGGTTCATCTGCTTGTGGCCCACTTTTCTGAAGAAAGTGGAAATCAAATGTGGACACACACATATGCATGGTGCTGTAATTGTCCGTGTCTTTACATTCCATAAAAAAGTGATGCATCATTTGCTTTGAAGTCACCCAGCCCTGGCCTTTGCTTTGCACCTTTCTTCCATCTCACCCCCTACCTCGCTCTGTTAACATTTCCCCCTCTGCATTATGTGATTCCACACTCTTTTTCATCCCCATTTTTTTATGCTCCAATTGGTAGCTTTCCTCTCTCCTCACCAACTATCTCTCTTCTTCGAATCTCCCTCGTTCCTACTTTCTCATGTGTTTTTTTTGTTTTCAAGACAGTCAAACCTCATGAGAGCAACTTGTAACACTATTTTTGTTGTCAGGGTGTAAATTGCACTCATATCTTGCATCAAATGAGTTGACTTTTGCTGATAAAAAATTGTATTTTCTTTCAAAAAATAAAATGTTGCAGAGGACAAAACAGCTGGTAGTAAGGTTGAATCTATAGGTCCAACAACAGACTGATTTAAGTTAGTCAACTTAGCTTCTAATTTAGCATGTTGCTTTTTATGTCCTTTGTTACTATCACCACTTTTGCTTTCTGATGTTCAAGAACTTGAGTCTCGTGTTTTTTTTTCCATTTTTTCCCCCCATTAGACTGATTGTTTAAATATGAGTTAGTTGGGCTGGAGTGCATCATTGTCCTTGGTACGGTACAGCTATTGTAGCATGAGTGCTGGAGGTGGCCTTGTCCCTCCCTCTCTTGCCAGTAGTCCATCTGGTGCAAAGAGAATTACCTGAGTGATATAGTTTTTACCCTCTGCCAAACTGAAACACACAAACGTGCACACATGTACACACCTAATATCCAGGGAGTGCGTTTGTTTGCTGTCATTTGATGGTTTTGGATGATCTGGCCTGCACAGATGTCCGCCTTGGCATGCAGAGTTTACTGCCGACGTTGTTTGGACCTTATCAGCAGGTGAAGGAGAAGGACAGTCTGAGAGGTTGTAGAAAAAATCAACGAAGGTGCTACAGTTCAGCCCCATGCTGCTGGGTTGTTTTTTCAAGATGTTGAGAGACCATTCAGCATGGGTACATAAATTTATTGGTCATGATGGCAGCGAGTTAACATTACTTTATTTTCCTTGATCAACTTTGAATGTTCATTTGCTGAGTGTTCGTGTCGCTGCACCATAGCTAGTGCTGTCGCACTCCGTCTCCTCAGAAAGTGCTGCTGCTCATTAACAAGAGAGGACTGGATCCTGTGGAGTTACACGCTGTCTCCTTCCTACAGATGCGTATTCACATGTTGGCAGGCTCTCTCACCACCCCGCTGTGACAAGGTCGTCGCCCTGCTCTCCAGCACGCAGTTGTGTCTGGTGCTAGTCCCATATGTATCATTGCACTTGATATTTCAGACTGGATATCTCTGCTGATGGCAATTTAAGCAGTGGAGGCCAGCAGTCCACAGTGTGTGAGTGTGCCCCTGACCAGACGAGTTTACTGATAAGTAAATGGTCTGAGAATTCCCATTTCTTCCTTCAAGAAGGAAAAGATGTGTGACAAACTTCTTCTCACTGAGTTTCTGTCCCTATGATAAAATGATTCTTCACAACACGTATTCACTTTATCGGTGTCTTTTTCTATAGTTTGTCTTATGATGTCAGATAAAATTTAACATACTAAATTTGGTGAGTTTATAGCAAAATGCACAGAATCATTGTGTAGGTTGGGTGTGTGTTCACTTTAATGTGTAGGATTTGGTCGTGAGCTAATCTGACTTGCAATGCTTTGAGTGTTTCAGCTCAAGCTGACTTTGCTCTTTGGTCTGATGCTATTAACTAAATATGCCAAGTGTCTGCAGGTGCTGCTGCATCATGGCTTCTTGAAGGTCTCATAAAGGAATTATTTGCCGTATTAATATTGTGTGGTCCAGATGATGGAGAGGCAGTAAAGTCAGTGCAGCTGAATAAAAAACGATGGTGCTTTGATTCCAGGTCCCCCCCTGAGTGTGTGGGTGGTGATAAAGGGCAGCTGTGAAGCAAAGGTTTGCTTTGGATAATAGCGTTAGCGATGGACCTTATTTAGATACTTCCAGTGACGAGGTGACCAATGTGACACATTGGGTCACTGATATTCCCTGATTAAAACCACACGTGAATGACTCGGGACGGATCAATGCTGTTTTGTGCACTTTGTTATGCTATCACGCATGTGGGGAAGTGGGTGGATTGTGAGAAACCAGTGATTTAAAGAATAAAGCCCACAGTGCCCTCTGCTTTTCTCTCTTCTCACAATTTTAATGCAGAGGCTGACAGTGAAGGTTTTTGTTAACAAATGTTGCTGCTACTTTGAGAAGAAACAGTAAACATCACAACAGTAGCAGTTGTTTGGTTCATGATGCTTCTTTTAGAGTCGGTCTTTAAACAATTCATCAGAGCACTGAGGAGGAAGTTTTACTAGCTTTCGTGGCTTTAAACATTTGCTGATTGGTGACTTGAGTCAACAATGTTGCTTCCGTTTAAAACAATGACTTAGACAGCGTATTAAAGTGTTACCTTTCATGACAATACTGAGACTTCAGATTGTTGTGAGGTCTCAGTTTGTAGGAGATAAACTTGCTGGATAATCATTTCTTCAGGTGGCGAGTTGATTCTGCGGGGTGGTGGAAATTAGAAAGTTAGCCTTCCTGTGTCAAGAAGGGATCTAGGGAAAGAGGCGAGCAAAACACTGAAGATTAGCACAGCTGTTGCTCTTTATCATTGTCAACTAATGTTAAAAGATATAGAGTCACGTATTACAATTGGTCCTAATTGGTTTATCAGTTAGGTTGAGCTCTCAGTGCTAGCCTACTCCAAGTAAGATAGCACTCCACATAAATCATAAATGGACATTTATTTATTTATTTATTTCAGTATCAAGAAATTTAAAAGTTCTTCACAAAAACCTTGTATGACCTTGACCCAGAAAGTTGCAGTCCACCTCTGTAACTTTGACTTTTCCAGACTGGGTGTACGTGTGAGGTGATGCAACAAGAAGTACAGAGGGAAATACACGAATGCAAAGCTTTTGAAGACAACAGGCAGAGAGGAACGTATAAGTGAGATGGAGTGACTGCATAGGAGATGTCACTTACTGTAGAACGAGAACGAACGAGTGGTGAGAGAGCGGCAGCAGCTCCACAGCTCAGCCCATCCTCCCAGTGACAGCGCAGCGTTACGTTCTGCCTCTCCGCTTTGTCGTCAGAGCAGCCCCAGCCTCCCACCCGCGCACACCTCCTCTCCGCTCTGCACCAGAAAGGAGCATTCTCCTCTCTCCGTCTCTTTCACATCTCTCTCTCTCTCTCTCTCTCTCTCTCTCTCTCTCTCTCTCTCTCTCTCTCTCTCTCTCTCTCTCTCTCTC
>JAUESE010084325.1:0-13295 GCA_032274725.1 Malacoctenus triangulatus | reverse complement strand
ATCTATCTATCTATCTATCTATCTATCTATCTATCTATCTATCTATCTATCTATCTATCTATCTATCTATCTATCACCCACTGACCCACTAAATGTTAAGTCTGTGTTGTATTGGAGGGGTGACAGTACTCACTCACTGCACACATCTAAAAACAATCACAACAATAAAATGGGAATTTCCAGTTCGATCCTATGTCTGCAATGATAATCCAGGAAGATGACAGAGTCCCTCTCAGCAGGAACGACCACGAGCAAGACAGGAAATTTACTAAACATTTAACGTGTGTTTACGTCTTGGGTTTTTGACACGGAGACCAATAAACAGTGAATCCAACCTGCAAACCTTCTGAGGATCATAGTTTTACAAAAGCTGAGGGCTGAAATTTTCATTGGGAGGTGATGAAATTCTCAAGAAGTGGAGGAGTGTTTACGAATGTGTGATGCGTGACGCACTCCATAAATTGTAAATGAAAACAACAAAAACGGCCATTCTGTGTGTGTGTGTGCCTCATTTTTCTAATGTCAGTCATAAGCGTGAATGAGTCAGTCCTGGATGACCAGAAAAAGCAAAAATAAGCTCTTGCAGACATTGATTGTAAGTACAAGTGGAAAGATTTTATCAAACATGTCAAACACACACAAACTGGTACAGTCTTGTCGATACCTGTGAGTAGAGTCGATGGTTGATTGTGCCGTTAATCTCTTGGACTGTCAGAAAACAGGAGTATCAGTATCTTATCTTGTTTTCACACCGTCCAGAAAATTGCCTTGCTGCAGAGAGATTTCTTTAATTGATGGAGAGTCAGTAAACGATACGTTCTCCGTGGGATGAGGAGGTTTTTACCCTGATGGCACTGTATCTGTTTGCTCACACAGTGTAATTGGTATTCTGAATCCATGCTTGCACGTCCCAAGAGGCCATTGCTGGAGCCAATGGTCTCTTTTGCCTCCTAAGACGCGTTGCAATGTTGTGAAGTAATGTGTACTGTGATGTGTGATTAGTTTCAGACTAGAAGGGATGCACCAACAGTTGTATCGAACGAGCGGCATCTCTCGCTCCCACAGCAATGTCATTTGGGTTTGGTTTTTTTCCCCCCCAATCAGAAAACACATAATTTCTCCAGTTGCACGTCGTGCACGTCTGCAGCCACCGTGCTAATGGACCGCCTCCACATAGTGACAGTCACACTGGAGGAGATTGAGTTAGAATTGACGAATTACAGAGATCGCCAAGTCTTTCTTTTGGTCAAAATGAATAAAATGTGACGCCATTGTAACAGTCTCTTGCTGTCACTGGCTGTTAGCATCAGGAGGGCAATGTAGGCCACTGGCACCAAGCCACCCAATATCAACCTTTTTATCTACAATAAAAGCCTATAAGACGGTAACCGTAGTGAGCTACTAAACTTGATGACTGCAGCTTCATCTGCACATTTGTAACTAGTTGCTATCTCGGGGAGAAGAAAGGATGTCAAAGTAGAGGAGATGTCAGGCATTAAGTGTGTCTCTAAGGGTATGCACACACTCTCTAAGGTGCAGCAGTGATGACAATAGATGGGCATGGTCGTCTGCACAGCCTCAGTGCTGCATGATGCTTCCTGCATTCACTCCACAACACCTGCAGAGCGATTTCCATTCCGACTATTCTTCCTTCTGGCCGAAGGCCGTACTCAGGCAGGTGTTTTCATCGATTCTGCCAGCTGGGATCTCGTTTAAAACCTGCGTGGGTGCGAAGAAGGTGTTTGGAGAACGGGTTTCGTAGCCCCTGTCCATATGAAAGGGTTACGCTGCTATCTTGGCCTCACACAGTTCCAGCCCAACCAGTGTCAACTGCAGCAAAGGTGTAATTAACCAATACAAGCAAGGACAGCTGAGTGGGTGTTGTACCTTTAAATACCACAAGTCGTGCATTTACATATCTAAGTTGCAGGGTTGGAGCTTCGGGGTGGGGGTCGGCCATGACCCAGTCTTGGGTCTCTGACACAGCTGCTTGAATACAGACATTAGATGAATGTTAGATCGTCACTTGAAGGTCTTTCCATGAACCTCTTTGCTCTTCCAGCCATTGCTGCGCAATAACCCGAGTCGTCGATGCAAAACACACCAAGTAAAAGTCAAGATAAAATCTATTATGTCTCCAAATGCATTATGGGTAAAATACACTTCTGCAGCTGTGGGCATGTGTGTGTCAGACGTGTCTATAAATGCTTTAAGAGGCGTCTCACTAAATTCAGTGTTACAAATGTGAGTGTGATGTTTGATTGTAATGAGAATTTTCTGACTGCAGCTTGAGCTCGGAAACGATTCCTATTGGTCTTTTCAATTGGTTTTTATTTTTCTATTCTCTTTCACATGATACTCTTGTATTGTTTTTCTAATATTTTATGACAAGTTTGCACCCAAGTCTTTGAAAGATCAAACGTAAACATGTTTATTGATGTACTATCATGTCATAAATTTGCATTTATCTTAACTTCTTTACTATGTTCGATCATTGTGTGGAATCTTGTTCAATTCTCAGCTTCTCCTTCATCATTTCTGATGCTCCTCCCAAATTATTGCTGCTTATCGTCTTTTTTGAAGCACTTACAAATCTATTTTTTACTCAAATTATTTCTGAATGTGGTCGTTTTACCATCATGTTTGAATAGTAGATAATAGGCAGAGTATTACGCAACACAGAAATCGTGTTCATCTTCAAAGATTCGCCTCCAGCCTGTAGGCAAACAGTCAAGTTTTATCAATGGTTTTTTGCTGGCATTGTGATTCACGGTGGAGTCTGTTTGTTCTTGGATCTCCAGCATGTACGATCACACAGTGTCCTGGCACCTCGTCAGCAAACACTGTATCCTAGAGATGGAAGGGGCAAGGTGGGCTGACAAGATACAATTCAGAGCCTGCACAGCTCAGAGTTTAGTGCTTTTAATCACAGGCAAATGTTACTTTATGTACATCGTGTTCCTGAGCCTTCAAACGCAAAATGGTGTGAAGCTTTTGAGTTTTTCGGTGACATTCAACGTTCAAAAAAGGAACAATTTGTGGTCATTATTAAATGTAACAGATAACTGTTGATTTAAAAAACTCCAGACTCCAGCCTGTCTTTTTGTCACATTATGTTTCGTTCTGTTGTGTCTCTTCCAAACCAAAGATGGAAAGAAAACTTGAAATATCAGGGCACAATTTTGATTTACCTCCACAAAATTCAGGGCCTTAAATGAAGACAGAAATCTTATTGAATCTTCTCACTGGCTTTGATTGGAAACCAGCTGAACGTTGGCATTGATGCTGCTGCAGCTGAGTGCAGCCACTTATTTTATGTGCATAAAGCTGATAGACTGTATTTTTCCATGAATATCAGGCCCATTGTGCTTCGCTAATAATGACGAGCACCATGCAGCCATCAAGGTTAAGAGGGACAATTTTCTGTTGCCTGTGATCCTCTGTAGAGTCACTCCTTTTTAAATCCTCCTCAGCTGTATTTGTCTCCTCTGTCCCATCAAGATATTTGCTTGATTTGAGGATTTCTTCCTCTACAGTTTCTGCACACTGAGTGCTGTGTTTGTCCGCCTGTGTTTGTGGGGGAAGCTTGGTGGTGTTTGCTTAGTGGATGATATCGAAGTCGGCACAACGGTCACTGAAATTCATCTGTGTTGGATGAAAATAGTGCTGTGAGGCCGAACTCTCTTCACAAGGATCAGTATTTATTTGATTTTGCTATGCAACATGTAGCACATCAATAAACTGCAGCTTTGAAAGGCGTCAATCACACGACGATTGAAACATCAGACCTCAATTATGTTGGGATGAAATTAAACAAGCTTATCCTAACTGTAAATCCCACGAAGAGGAGGAAACATGTTGGAATAAATGATCGCTATAGCTTCAAAAAGAATATTGAGTCATAAATAATTTATCTTTGATGTGATCTCATCATCTTGTGATTACGAATGTGAAGAGGCCACGGGAGGAACTCCTGATGTTCACCACTAAAAGTGTGTCTGAGTGGAGCGGCTGTGATTTATTCCTACTATGAGCTGAATCCTTCACTTTGCTGTGTGAGAACTGCACCTTGTTCCCAGTTCCAGATTACAGTCACTGATTGAAAATGGCTAAGAGGGAAGTCCATTGTGTGTTTGGGTCATTGTGGGTGGCTTTGATAATGAGTCACAGCAGAGCTATGTTCTGGAGACACAAACTACAGACTATGAAACACAAAGTTTTGAAACTGGATTAATGAGTCTCCATTGAAGAAGACAGATATTCATATGTGTAACAGAAGCACGAATGTTCAACTCGTCAGATAACGACACCAGTGATGAGAGTGGGTTGCAGAAAGTGTTTGTAAATGTGGCCGTCTTCACAGTCTGATTAAAGTTTGTAGAGTTGTTATAAATATCAACAAACTCACACCAACTCTGCCAGGGCTGCAAAATTTATTATTTATAAGTTAATGAGTCAGTTTGAGATTTTTCCTCTGGATCTTGAAAGTGAACCCTGCTTTTACTGTCTGATCGCATCCCGTTTGAAAACCAAATGAGCCCGTCAGCGTCCCTCAGTGCACAAACACAACCAGTGAAGATGTGTGAGAGACTCTTTTATAGGTGCTTTGCTCGTTGTGTTACGTTTTGGCTGATGACAAACAGTCTTTACGCTCTTGTCAGTGAGAGCGACTGAATCTATGGTTGCAGCTTTAGGTGTTCTGCAAACGATCAAACAAACAAACGATGAATGTCCCGCCAGAGCTGTGACCTCAGTATCTTTCCTCTTTATGTTGTCTGGGACAAATTTCACAAGTTTCTTTCCGTCCAAAAATGTTTTCCACGTCATTTCTCTCGCATTATTTCAGGTGAAACGGCCTTTCATTTCTCATTTGTCAGACCTTTGCCTCTTCAGCTCAACAAGCTCTCTGATGCACCGCTGTTATTATGTAGTTCATGGCTTCATTACTGTTGTGCTGTTTCTGTAGTAACAATACACAGACAGAAAAGGGGTACCAAACCAAGTCTTTATCCCTTTGTGTTTTTGCTTGTTAACAGGTTGTGAATGCCTGTTATGATTTGTAGACACAAAAAACGCTTTTTTGTGATGTAAATTCTCAAACATCTCTGGGTGGGTGAATAAATCGTATTTAGAGCGCAGACGTCACATGCTGGTTCGTGAATGTTCATGGCCGATGATCGGTTTGCATCCTTTAACCCTCACACACTGAAGGTGACAAATTGAAAGGAAGCCAAGTTTTGAGATGTCTGTTGCTCTGTGTGGCGGCACATTTTGTTCCCCAGCTTTGGGGCCACTCGTCCATTTGAGGAGCAAGCTGACTCCAAATTAGGAAAGTGGCTGAGAAAGGTGAGGCAGCATCTGTCTCCCAATAGGAGTGGTTGCGTTGCGTTCATCTCATACACTGCGAGTTTGGTGAAAATGTGTGAAAGAAAATCTTCTGAATGGATTCCCCCCAGATTTCAGTCAGCCTGTGTGATATGAAGCTAAACAAAGTCGTTTGATTAGAGTTTTTTAATGCAATAAACAAATCCAGATGGCCACACGACGAGCTGAGAAAACACAAGACGTGATGTCAGTTCTCACTTAAACACGGTGTCTTATACTGATAACGGGTTTCTGTCAAATATAATTATTCTGTATATGGAGGCTCTGAAAATATGTACAGAACAACCAGTGAATTCTGTGTTGAGATTGAGCGTTTTTCAACCGCAGATGACCTAGAAAAGGACGGACAGAGGCTGTTTTAGGTTCCTGTGAGGTGAAGGCTGCATTATTTTCCAGGTGTAGATCAGAGAGCGTGTGCGATGCCAGCCTGTCAGTCCGATCCTTCCTCTGCAGGTAAAAAGGAAAAAACACTCGCATTGTTTGGGAGCAGAAGCCAGCTGACCCGCCTCTGAGGCCGAGGCAGCGTCTCACACAGCGCTGCTGACAAGAAGGGCGGGACCGCCATCGGGTGCAAAGGTGGAAAAACGTCTTCTGTGTTTCGGTTCGCTGACGCATTGAGGAAGCCGTCCGTGATGGTGTTGGTGACGGTGCTGACAGGCTGTGAGCTTTAAGAGCATTACGGGATCAAGAAGGGGAATCGTAGCTCTCTGAGTATGACACATTTCTACTGAGAGTATAATAAGCTTGCCTGTGTGTGTGTGTGTTCATTCACATGCAAGGCAAACTAATTTAAATTTATTCAATTTAATTATTTCCAAACTATTAAATGCTTTTGTATTTGTGATTCAAAGTAGGGTCGGAAATGGTTCCATACATATATGATGCCCGCAGTGATTTTTTAAAGGAACACTGCAGTCGATGGTTTCACGTCGCAAATTCACCAATTCTTGTGTTTTTGGTGCCTTTTTCTCAAAATTGCGGTTGCATAATTACAGCTATCTGCCAGTTGACTGTGCGGCTCCATAAATAGTCCACCTTCAGTATATCTGTGTGTAATGCATTTTTAAGTGTAGTCGACAATCCGCAACGCGCTTCAGTGTGGACTCAGTCTCCCCCCCCACTGACTCCTCATTATCTTTGCTGTAAAGTGTTGGAGAAGGAGAAATCTGAAGTGTAATAAGTGAGTGAGCTGTTGCTGCAGATGAAAGCTGTGGAGGTGTTTGTGTAGGACTTTAAAAAAAAAATTCTTCCAAGCCTTTTTGTTATGTCTAATGCAAAATGAAGTCGATGTTTTATTGTCTGAACTAATTTCATAACTCTTCTATTAGCCATGAATAATATGCACAGCAAAAAATCTCTTAGTGAAGCTTTGTTTACACACAATACCTGCATAATTATGTCATTAGTAAGTTTTTTTCACCAAAGTAAATTAAAAGCGAGAGTACTTGGTGTTGTCATGGTTAGCGCTCTCACTTCACAGTAGGAAGGACTTGGGTTTGTGCCATTCTGGATGTGGCTTCTTTGTGTAGAGTTTACATGTGGAACTTGTGAGCACCAGCACCCTGATGAACCTGAGTTTCAAAGGTTAAAAAAAGAAAGGAATGAATGACAACATTAGTTGGAAAAAATGTTTATTTGTTGTCTTTTTAAATGTAGCTTTATTTTAGTTTCGTCTCATCAAGAGTCTAATTGTTTTGTTTTTTTTTTAACTAATGGCAATCTTGTGAAAATGTCCTTCTCAAGTAATCACAGGCATTCTAAATGCTTTATTGTAACAATGTTTGATAATTTCACATCACTAATTTTTAGGAATCCTAAACAAGTCTTAAAAGTGTTTATTTCTTTTCTCAGTAAATATAATATATTGCAATATAAACCCAAATTACACTTAAATTAAATTCGCATCATTTTATTATTATTTTCATTTGGGTTTTACAGAATTAATCGCTGTGATGTTGATTGTCGTCACCTCACTTTGATGCCTTTGGTGTCTTATTAGAATGGGAAAGGTTGCTGCTGTCTCCCACATCAAAGTGTGTGTGTGCTGGATTCCCCTTTAAGCAGCAGGTGTGCTTCAGGAGCAGGAACCTGGAGCAGTACGTCAATCCAGACGTCAATCCAATCTGGCCTGGGTCCAAACTTTGCTGAAGCAAAGAATGGTTGCAAACACTGTTGGAGCAGCATCGTCTTGTTGGAGTTTGTAAAGAAGCTACCAGGGCCTTGTTCCCCATTTTGTAAAACAGTTTGAAACCCTGCAGTATCAAAGAAGAGACACAGATTTTTACCATAAATAATCAGGTGATAGTTGCGTGTTGATCAACAATACCTGAATCAACCACTGCATTTGATGTTGCCTTTTGGCATGCACTAATAGGACCCACCCCTAGAGGGAGTTTCAACCCAATGCCCACGTTTTTGTAATGCCACTAGCCACTCCCTTCTGGCGCAACTAGAAAGACCACATGTTGAGGAACTTCAGAGGTTGGAGATTAAATTATTAGCTTGACCTGTCTCTGGAAGGCAACTCTCCCCCGCACCTTCTGTCAATTCTTCTTCAAGAAAGAAGTGTCATTCTGTGATAATTCTTGCCTTGAAGAATATATCACAGGCCAGAATAGGAGTCTTCTGTTATTTTAGGCAGTGGAGGCCCAGTGCTTGGTGAAGCAAACTACACAGTATCAATGGTTTCACCCGGACTGGCAAGACGTTGAGGTGGGGAGAACAACCACCCCGATCACCACCGTCAGCCCTCGATCAAGGCTCTTGAACCCTGAAGTGTCTCCAGGGTCGCTGTGGCAGCCCACTGCTTCCACTATGTGCAGTTCAGCTTATCTCTGAATCATATTAGTTAAAAACAGAGGCAAATTTTCCACCAGGCAATCAATAAAGGTTGACTTCACTTGACCTTTTCTTGCTTGTCGAGCTTCCTGTGGCTGTGTTTCTGCCATTGGAACAGCTGTCAATGAGTTGGTATCTGCACTGGCTGCTTATTTGCCATCTTATTCATGATCCACACAGCTGACACAGCCTGATACCCGAGTCATAGGTGACTGGGAGATGACGTGCCATCTCTCAAGTCCTGTATCTGCACGATAAAAGTATTGACAGTGTTCTAGCATCTCTATATCGCGGTCCCTGCAGTGCCATTAGGTAGAAGGTAGGATTTCAGGCATTAGAGTAATATTCCTTAATGTTTGATGTTCACTTATGTCTCCTGCAGTTTACAAAGTGTACTGCATGTACACAGTGTTTATGTACTTGTTCAAGCTTCAGCTTTTTACAGTTAGTGGTTTTAAATAGTGCTGTATTCCTTTTGCATTTCCACCATCAACACATGCTTCGGAATTATACAACCCAATGTAAACAGGGCTCACTGAGACGCTCGTAAAGTTGTTATGACTCTTTCTGATTAATTGAAATCGTATTGAATTTATCCAAATGCTTAGTAGTTCCATAAAACCTCAGCGTGTTTGTTGCTTCCAGCTGCAGTTTGTTGGCTGATGTTGCATTCATGTGTTTTCCAGGTGCCGCTTTGTTTTTATTTGGGTTATACCTTGTTATTCCTCGTTTTCACTTCCTACAACGGGGGAACAGAATTTCATCATGTGTATTGACAAGGCCGGCAATGGAGGGCAGCGATTTTATTGCTCCAATACATCATTGATGTCTTTTTATTATGTAGAGACACATTTCTAGAGTTTTGTTCAGGGACTGTGGCCGAAGGTGCAGCTTTACTTTCTCTTGCTTTATCAATTAGTTTGCCTTATGATTACAAATTTTTGTGCTGCAAAAAACCAGTATCAATGACACTTTCTATTTACAGACTGTAATAGGCTTACTGATGTGTTCTGGTATTTTATGTAAAGATTTTTGCATAGCTCAGTTTAGAAAATAGAAAGAAGGTTACCTCCTTCCATTCAGTATTAGTTGTGGATCTACCTGTGATGCTTTCATTTGTTGCTGCCCAGCAATTGCACCTCTAATTGCCACTTAGCTAGCATTATTTTATTTCAGAACAAAGCTGACCTTTTTAGGAATACTACACCTCGATGATGGGATTTCAAAAAGTGTCACAATCATGATAAAGAGGAAATGAGAGAGAGGAGAAAATAAACCACAGCACGGCACCAACAGACAGTTTTAACAGCAGAAATCTCTGCGGACGATCTGCGGCGAGAACGTGTTGAAAATTAGTCTCAAAAGACTCTATTTCCTTCGCTTTATTTTACACAGAATTAATGAACTCATCTCTCACCCTCTCTGGTTTGCTGTTCTCGTTGTTCTTCATCCATCTCATTAGCCAACCCTGCACAGCAGCCGTGTGGAGACGTAGCTTTCAGCCTGCTTCCGTTGTGCATCTTTACCAGTCAATATGTATGAATTTTACATGACAAATCTCTGAGTTATCTCTTCCAAATAAATAGTTTTTATTTGTCTCATAAAATGTCATAAATACTTGGCCAAAAAAAGCCTCTGCTCTCAGTGGGATTATGTGCATCAGTCTTTCAATTTATTCCTTTTTTATTAGTTTTACTTATTTATTTATTTCTCTGAGCTCAGGTACTTTTTGAATGTGGATTTTAGCATCTCGATCTTTTGAGGATTTCAATCTTCAATCAGCCTTTAAAGCTTCTTCTGAACACGCTTTTGTAAAGCCCCAGAAATGTAAAATATGGTAATGCTGCCCCTTCTCACTCTTCTTTTATTCATCTCCGTCCTCTTCTGCGTCGCTCTGGAGCGCTGGTGGACGTGTGTGGGATATGCCCCTGAAGCTGGTTGCTATGGTGAAACAGCACGGTGTAAACTGTGAAGAAGCATTAAGTTTTTGAACGTCACGGTTGTGTGTTTGTTTCTTGTAGGGTATCCAGACATTTTGTTATAGCAGAACATAGGAAAAAAAAAAGAGTGGGCGGACCACCAAGACCTTTTAGGTGCTGTGTTTTTCCAAAAAACTAGCAGCTATTAGACCAACATTAGTTTTTATTCATTCGTACAGAAACCTGCAAAAAAGGTACAAACAAATTTGTCACTCTTCATGGGAGTTATGACAACGCATCGATAACAACCCTGAATGTGTTGGTGTACACAGCTGCTGCAGCACTGGAGTAAAACCATGAGCTCAAAAACAAAGACTGCAGAGTTTCAGCTTTCTGGACATCTGTCCGTCTCCACAGGGACACGGAAACGACCTGATGCGGGAATTATGCAGATATTACTGAAAAGAAGGCAACGGAGTAGATGAATAATGTTGCCCGAGATCAGTGGAGGGAGCGCTGCTGCGAACCACAAGGTCATTTTTGGTGACTAAGACCGAATTATTCTCTTTGTCTCTCTGCGTGGTGTAAATGGGACACAGACGGTCTCTAATTTTCATTTGCAGTCTCAAATGTTTCTCTTTGCTGGAGCTTTCTGGAACATCTAATTAATTCTCACTGAATTCACATAGTTTTTTATTAAATTGTTTTATTACCTAATTTAGTGTCCCATTTTTTTATCTACTGTGATACATAACTTCAGCTTTACTCCAGTTTTAATTTATTTTCATTTCCAAAGAGAAAATGCTTCTGTTGCTGCGAAGATTATGATCATCCAAAAATAAATGTTGGATTTGCAAAGGATTCACATTTTTGTTGCTCTGCATTTGCTGCTTTTACAGTTAAAAATGTTTTCTTGTGATGCTTTATTTATTTGGTGTCACCTCACACTGAATGTTCCAATGTCGAGTCAAACAGGCAGGAGGCGGTGGTGTGATTTATTGTCCTCATTCACACTATCGCAGTCATTTGTATGGGCCTGTTGTCAAGGTGTCATAAGCAAGGTCCTCTGAAGAGCATCATGATGAAACAGGATGAAAAAACAAGTTTGTTTTTTCTTTGCTTATCTTGTTCTTTTATTAATCTCAGGCTCAAGTAAAACACTCTCCGTAGTTCGACATGCTTCGTCCAATAAACACAGAGCGTTACGCAGAGCTGGAGTGTTTCTCTTCAGTCACAGTCCTCTATTATCAGCTCGTCCTTTGCTGACTAATGCCTGGACTGTAACTTAATTCTCTACTCTTTAAGTTGTCATCTTGGTTGAGTAAATACAGATTTTTATTTGTTATGGCTAATGGAATCAAAGGGAATTTCCTTTTTGGACTGAACACAAAGGCCTCACAGCTCTACATGCTGCAGCATCTCATGTCAAAATAACCTGTTTTCAGGATCACATTAATTTCAAAAGGAAAAAATCTGTATGATATTAATTGAGTTGTTGATTGTTTCTTTATTTTTAGAAAAGTATCAGTCGTAGCTGGATCATAATACAAGACAATTTCTGTGGTTGCAGGAAGGATCCGAGCACAAAATAAGCTAAAGACCCCCTGACACGTCCCCAGTACATCACAGGCCAAACACTGACAGACACACAGTCTCACACACACACGTACATGGTTCAGTTTAGACACACACGTTTACCTAAACTACTTGTCCTTAAGCTGTGGAAGGAAACCGGACTGGACCTAGTGTGAACCCACCCATGCATGCACACGGGGGAACGTGCCACTTTTACACAGAAAAGCCCTCCAAGACTCAAATTAAACAGGGGATCTTTATGCTCTGACTTAACAGAATTAAACACTGCACCACTGTCTGACCTTTATTCAATGTTCGGGGTTTAATTAAAGAGGTTCCAAACACTAAACATGCCACTCCAGGCAGATATCAGTGGATGGCATTGACTTGAAATAAAGTCATTTAATTAATTTGATTGATCACCTTCAATGTATTTTACGACCTCTCCTTTGGGTATGATGTTATATTCCAGAACAAACTGCCCTGAAACGAATACATGGCTGTGTTGTCCAATCCAAAAGTCACGGGTGTGTTTCCTGATTTACCCAGTAAAAGATGCCGGAGTGTACCAGGGAAGGATTCTTTGGATGGATGGGTACAGAAAGCTATGGAGAGCAGTGCTCTCACTTCACTTCTCGTGCTCTCACTTTGGTCTGATGTGTGTTCACAGTGAAAGACAGTCTGGCAGCTTCTGCAGAGCACGTGAAGCCGGAAATGTAAAACTTGTGCTATTGTGCAGCACCTCCGTGTGTCCATGAGGCATCATTACACATCTCTCCCACTGTTCCACGAGTCCCCCTGTTGGTGGTGGAGAACAATGAACACAGCGACTTGCTGCAGCATCGCAGTGATGTTGCTGTGCAGGCACAGTCTCATGTTAATTCATCCAAGCGATGACAACTGCAAGGTGGTTACACACATGGATCTGTTCATGTGTGTGTCTTTGTGTTTTTTTTTTCTGACGTACAGATTACAGTGAGGTTGTCAACCAGTGAGCTTTTAAATGATAATTAGCCCCAGCTGTTGCCATGGTCACCGCACTGAGCCTGCAGAGTGAGCGAGTGTGTCAGAGGGACGCAGTGTGACACCCAAAGACATCAGCCGCCGCCTCCTAACAGAGGTGCTGAGTTAGGACGGGATGTGTTCAAGAGCAGCACAAATTCACAGCGGAGCACTTCCTCTGTTTGCAAAACCGGCTCCGACTCACAACACTCACTGCCGCTGCTCTTTTCTCTCTTTGAGATATCACCAAGTCAGAATGACTTTGAGAGCTTTATTTTGCACAGAGAGGTGTTTCACTTGAATATGACTCCATTATAAACAAGCTCACAGACCGCTCACGCACTGTCCATGAGGAGACGAACGAAAGCCAGAAGTCTAAAACCGCTTCCATTTAAAGCTGCAGTCGTTTTATATTTGATTTTCTTCTTCCTGTGACTCACTATTTCCTGCTTTTATCTGCAGTGATTTGCTATATGTAATTACTGGGAGGTTTCCAGAGTGCAGATGTGTGTGTGTGTGTGTGTGTGTGTGTGTGTGTGTGTGTGTGTGTGTGTGTGTGTGTGTGTGTGTGTGTGT
>JAUESE010084249.1:0-13302 GCA_032274725.1 Malacoctenus triangulatus | reverse complement strand
CCAGCTGCTTCAGAGTCCCGGACGTTATCTGCAGAAAACCTGGCAACACGCTGGCTGTAATTAAGCAGCTGGTTGTTTTGCCGACTCCGCCACTTTGCCGTATTATTATTATTTTTTTAAATATAGTTTTTACTAAAAATTCTACATATAGCACCTTTAACTAATCAACAAAAGCTTTGATGTTTGCCCATATATGGTCATGGGATGACTGTAACCTTTGACAAATGACACCCAAAAGCTACATTGTTACTGTTCCTGAACTTCAAATCATTTCATTTTATAGTTGTAATGGTTTCAGTTAAAAGAAATGCGGTTTGACTTTGTCCTTTGACTATGAAAGCAATCTAAGGGTATGGCTAACAGATTCCCAACATTTTGGAGGGCAGTACCGATGACCTGAAAGCATAACGCCTCATCAACATTCAGTGTGGTGGTATCAAAAAGTCTCTGCGCAGAGTAAGTGATGAAAACAACAATGACTGATGGCATCACATTAGAAGGATGAATATTTTGGGGAGAAAGTTAGCATGATGAGAAGATGATTGAGGACTGAATAATGTCTTCTGAGTGGGACTCCCCATCGATCACGTCAGCAGTTTTTGTTTTACGAAGGAGGTGACCAACTCTTCCGCTGCTCTTGTGTAAACAAGTGAACTATGCCACAGTGCTGGGGAGGCCTGCACAATGGAGCAGGTGATGCGGGACGGAGAGGCGTTTGCGCACACTTCCTGAGGAAGTCAGAGAGGAAGCCAACAGGATGAAGTGCATCCTCTGGCTGCACTGTCACATACTGTATGGGGCAGAGAAAAGACAGCTCCCACTGGGCTCTGACCTGCTCTCCATGTGGTGCCACAAGCTGAGACACGATGTGCCGTCTTCCACTCGGATCCACTCCGATGTGAGCTGCGCGACGCTGCTGTGACTTTTGTGTCGGGCCGAGCTCAACATGAACCAACCTGCAGACAAAAAGCAGAGCTGATTTTTCATAATGTAAACAAACCCCCCCCCCCACAATAACCAATACGGCTAACGCGTTTATGTCACGCAGCAGGATATCGATCACATGAAGATGACTGTGAAATCGTTTCAGAAAACCGACATTGAGTTTCAAACAGAAGAGTGTTGGTGGGTAGAGGAGGCAGCGGAGCCGGCAACAGGACACCAGCGAGGGCGAAAAGAGAAGTGAACAAATAACATGCAAAGTCAGTTGGACAGCAGCAAAAAAAAAAGAAAAAAAGGTTGCAACACTGGCAGTTTTTTTTGAAGGAAAGGGGGGGTATTTACTTCAAGAACTTGCAGGATGTTTTTGTCACATTTTGAAAGGAACTGAGTCAGTTCTCAGTCAGCTCTGATGAGCTGTCCTGCCGATCAGCAGGTGTGCCAACAGAAGGCAGGAGCTGCAGCGTGGAGGCCAAACAATGAGCCACATGTCTGCCGGCTAAAGTGTCCTCATCAACCTTTAGATTCACTTTGTCAGAGAAGCTTTCAGATTCCTGGTGCAGCTCTGGCTGTATATCGTCGAGGCTCGTACCCTGTGAAGTGTCGATGGTGTGTTCGACCGATGGACCCTGAAACCCCCCACTGCTCAGCACCCAGTTGTGTCCGTCTTCCTGGGGGACGTTGACCCAGCTGCACTGTCCTGACTCAAAGTCACAGGCGGCCGGGGGGCTGCAGGCGCCGTCCCTCACCGAGTAGTCATCCAGTTTCACGGTCGACTTGGAGCCGGGCTCAAGAGCGGTCCGAAATACCACCTGGTGGGACAGACAAGACTCTTGTAAGCCAGTGCCAGAGCTGAACGCTGTCGTGGAGCCAGAGGGAGGGACTCACGTGGAACTGAAGAGGTGAGAAGACGGTGACCTCTGCCACCTCCCAGCCATCAGTGGGCGAGCCACGCCTCTGCCAGAGCGCCTCGCCCAGCTCGCCGCTCCGCAGCACGTGGACGGCCAGGTCGTTCGTAGAACCTGCAGATAACTGGTACCTGCCCAAACAACCAAACTAACTTCAAAGACAACCCACCCACAATCCAATGAAAAGAGTCAACAGACACGCAAAAGTGACACGGTCTGGATGTGGAGCTTACCAGAAGCGCACACACATCCTTTCAGACGCAGCGTACTCCTTTGACAGCAGCTCAGCCACTTCAGGCTGTGTGGAGTTTGACATCACAGTCATGTAAAATCCTGAGGAAACCGAAATTGAAAACCTTCAGATGCCATAAAGTTCCTTCGCCCCCGCCCCCCCCCCAAAAAATGACTGCAGGTGCTTATCGTGTCCTTTTGATGGGACCCTGGTTGTTGAGCTGCCCAGCCAGTTCCTGCTCACCGTTTTCGGTTCCGTAGGTGTGGTCCACGTCACCAGCTGTCCCCCTCCTGGGCTCCCACCGACCTCTGTGACTCTGATCGTTCTCAAAGCCACACAGGCCGGAATCGAACCCACAACCATCTGAATTCAGGAGGAAATGAGGCAAAATGATCCTTGCAGTAACTTTGGACAGCGACGTTTAACGTTTACTGACCCTGTTCGGGACAAACCCCCTCCCTGACGGTGACGTCGTCAACAGCGATGAATCCTCGACTCTGCGTGTTTCTATAACCGGCCAGCTTCAGCGTTGGCTGTGGGAAAATGCAACATTTTATCCAAAAGAACAACGGAAGACAGTTCGATTCAAACCACGTGTTTCCGCTCCTGTCACATGTTCTTCCTCTAAAGACGGTTCGATCAATACAGAAGAACTGTTGAATTAGAGATGTTGTCGGATTGCCAAGAACACAACAAGCAGTCTGAGTTGCTTCAGCCCTTTAACATCCTGACGGCGCAAATAAGCAACTGTGAATTTGTCCTTTTCTTCTCATTCTGTTGACTTATCTAATTTGTGTTCTGAGGTACTGTGTACAAACACCTACCTGCATTGTGTTGCTCACACTGATGGTCACAAGCGCTTTTGTCCACTCTGGATTCTGAGTCCCGTGACGTGTCCAGAGCAGCCGAGCAGATGACTCCTGCAACAGACCACATTTGATGAGAGCACCGTGAGGGCTCGGACCCCCCCTCCCCCCTGCCTACTGGTCCTGGCTGCAGTACGTACCTCCTGAACCAGCAGGTCCAGCCTGGACACTGAAGGCCCCAGCATGTAGAACCAGAACCCAACACAGATTTGAGAGGAACGCTTGGTGATGGGAACAGAAATCACGGCTCGCTCTTCGTTTTTAGAGCCGGGCCCGTTCAGCAGGAGGAAAAAGCCTGGAAGACAAGGACCAAAGAGCAGACCTGCGTGTCAACAAATGATTGTTTACAGTTGCCAAAAAAAGATACGGTAACTGATTTCATAGAGTGAGGGGAAAAAGAATCAATGAGTTAGATACAATAGGATAATTATCACAGGCAATAATACAACTGAGGCATTTTATTTTCAAACACCTAACTGTTGACATGCGTCATTTCAATCATAATCAAAAACTGGGGCACTAAAATCAATGGTCAGAAATGTTCCTGAGGGTCAGCGGTGAGCCAGGACTGTGTGTCAGTACCTTGATTGTTTTCAACAGTGTGATCATACAGTGGTCCATCCCAAGGCTGCTCCACTTCAACGCCTTGAGTGCGAGTCCAGTCTGAATCGTCATCTTCCTCCTGGATCCAGTTACAAAGACCTGTTACAACAACATTTGAAGATTAAAAGGAGGACAGAATAATTGGTCGTGAAAACACTCAGACATGGTCAAACATCCAAATGTGAATCACTGACTTTCACCACTCAAAGTCATGTCGATCATGCTTAGTAATGGCACTTCATTTGGGACTTCTTCAGCTTTTTGCCAACACTGAACTCGCTGCTCAGAGGACCAACTGTCATGGAACCAATATGGTATAATGCATGTGTGCCATGCTATGCTGTGCTCTGGGTACTCATGAAAAAGCATTGTCATAATCGGCCTCTTACTACCAACGTGTCAACTGATTTTTCCTCCCAACATCTCGTCAACTTGTGATTTTTTTGTTTCCCCAGCCTGACCTTCTTCAAAGTAACAGTCCATGTAGGAGGGCGGAGCGGCGGTGGTGGTGGGGGTGGAGGGAGGGAGCGACGTGGTGGTCACGATGAGATCGCTGCATGACTTGTTCCTGATGATGTGAATGTCGTCCAGAGACAAACTTTCCTCCTGCAAGCCTGTGGACCGGGCCTGCAACACGATCTGTGGCAACAGGAGGACACCAGGGGGTGATCACATGATCCACTCAGACACGACGTCCCCCCAACTGCAGGGGGAGAATCTCAACACGGACAGTTAGCTTTGTCCTTTCTCATCACTTTACCTGGTGAGGACCTGGTGAACTGTAATCCACCATCTCTCTGGTCCATATTTTATTGGAAATACCACTCATGTTCCACACAGGACGGAGGCCAGCAGACTCATTGAGAAGCACGGTCAGAGTGAGATGTTGCGACTCTGGAAGCACCAAAAGGACAAAACCAGTCACTTCCACTTAAATTTTCTTGCTGCTTGATATAGGTTTTTTCTTTTGATTTATTTTCATGCATTACACACACAGTTACCGATGTCTCACTCCTCAGAATTTAACTGTATCCTCGAATATACTCACGAGGTCCCCACAGTTCGCCGTAGTGCCAGAGCTCCAGACAGGCTTCATCGACCGGCTCCATGGACTCGCTCTCCAGCTGAGCAATCGTTTCATTATCAGTGATGGTCGACAGGAAAGTTGCAAAGTGGCCTGGAGAGAATAAAGAAGAAGATAAAGACCTAATCCAAATCGAGTGTTGTGATCCTTACTCAGTGACCTTGTCGATGTAGAAGTACGTCGTCACTCACCCAGAGCTGAATTAGTTGTATGGTCCCTGCTGGGAACAAGTTTGCCTGCACTCCCGCCCGACAGCCAGTCCCAGTCCACGCCAGACTCTGGTGGGGGACTGTTGACCCACCCGCAGAAGTCCATCTCAAAGTCACAAAAGCCTGCAAGGAATAGCAAAGATGCATTTTGCATACACAAACATATACCCTCCCTGCAACTGTTTGTCTTTCATTCACGTGAAACTTCAATATGTGAAGTCGTCACTGACCTGCTGGGGGACAGGCGTCGTTATGGACGGTGAGGTCGTCGATTGCGATGTCCCGCATCTGTGCATCGCCCACTTTTGCCTCAAAGATCACCTGTCACGCAGAAGCACAATAATACTACCTGCGATTTTCTTGATGATTCGCGTTCACTGGTGTGGTGTGAGTGGCGAAGAGACCGTCTGACCTGATAGGGGGTGTCGGGGCTCAGAAGTGTTACCCGTCCGTGTCTCCAGTGCACCCCCTGGTCTCCCTTCCTGGTCCACAGCTGCGCGGGTTGGGCGGCGCCGTCGTGGGTTTGAAGGGAGACGCTCAGCTCACCTACTCCACTGCCCGCCATGTGGTACCAGAACAGTAGGCACTCCCCATGAGCAGGGGTGGGCTCCATCGGTGCAGTCATCACAGGCACTCTGGACCCTTCAGGGTGATGCCACAGCTGGGCACTCAGGTAGTAACCTGGTTGGACACGGACAACATTGTTAATGGGTAATGTTTGGATAAGGTCAGACACAAATGGTTTGCTTCGGCACAGAATGACTGAGAAGTGTCTGGGATGACTAAGTGTGTGTGCTTTGCTGATCTGCTCTGGATACAGTTGCAAATAAAGCAAGAACAGTGATTCAAAGTGTCACAGGAAACATACCTACATCCAATCCTAAAGACGAGTGTGACAAACTAAAGCTTTATTTAACAACCACCTGACTCCCTTAAGGTGTGAGAGCAAAATAGTGTTCTCAGTGTATGGGACAGAGTATGGGAAAAAAGGAAAGACCTCCCCAGACAAACACACACATACCCCCTCCCACACACGCATGCAGCATTAAACTGGTTTAAAATCCACTGTTTATGTGAACAATAATGGTTTAGCATCCCCCTGCTAAAAAGCTGTCCCACAGGGTTTTGTTTTGGGACCCATACTTTTCAGATTGGACATCCTTTCTGTTGGAGATATCAACAGAGAGCTATTGATTCCTTTAAACAGCCTTGATGAGATGCAGAACTATGTATCCATAAAGTCCCACGACGCTATTCAGCTTGTAAAACAACGAATAAAAAAAGTGTTGGGCTGTTGGGATTCTTCACTATCAAGATGTCCCAATGAATGACTATTTGATTCATATTATGGCAGTGAGTCCAGACAGGAACTGAGAAGAGAGATCAAAACTTTCCATTATTGTTTCACTTCACTATGAAAATGCAAATATAATTCTCCTCTGAATGCACAAAGCTCTTGTCAACTGGGACTATTCATGTTTTTAAGAGCATATAGCACCATATTGTACCAGCAGAACGCTTTGTTCTTAGAGTGCTGGATAGTTGGCAGACAGAGAAGCATCACACGTTGTCCATCTGACTCTCACACCAGTTTCAGCTAATGAATTGCACCAGGGTTAAGTATCTCAGTCCTTAACAAAGACAGTGTGATTGGAACCACCAAATGAGATGAAAAGAATGAACCAAATGCAATTAAAGGGAACATGGCTGACAGGCTGGAGTCTGACTGTGTTGCAAACCTTGGTCTGTCCCCAGAGTGTGATCAGCAATGGGTCCTGTGTAGTTGGCAGGTTGGGAGGCTCCAGTCATCCGATTCCAGGTGAACTCTGAGGGCTGGGACTGCAGGCCACAGAGGGAGCCCTGAAAGGTGCACTCCCTCTCAGGTGGGCAAGAACCATCATCGCTCCTGGTCACCTCTATGTCATCTATCGCTATGCTGCCCTGGTCACCACCTACGATGGCTTCAATGGTAAACTGGAGGAAGGGAAGGGGATTTTTTTTAAGGCAGACCTGAGCAGCAGCAGCAGGCAGAAAGGCTGAAGAGATCAGTGGTGCTGGAGCAAAGCTCGTTAACCCTGAAGCATAAAGAGTTCCTCCAATGATCTTTCCAGCATGCAAAGACAATGAGAAATGCTCACAAACTACAATGTACCTGTACTGGTTTGTCACTGTTGAACGTGAGATCTGCAAACCGCCATTTGTTCCCCTGAGTGCCACTTCTCTTCCACATCACAGTCTGTGGCTCACCAGAACGCTGCGAGATGAACCTCAGCGAGCCTGTTGATGACATTTAAACCAGATGAGCCGAGGAAGACAAAGCAGTCCGGTCCAGAGCCCGAGCTGGTTCCAACTGATTAATTTGCTTTGATTTGTTTGGACGTGCTGATGTGTCTGAGGTCCGTACCAATGCTGTTGCCAAAGATGAGGTACCTGAAGCTCACACATAAGACCTGATTGGCAGGCTGCTGAATGCTTTTGAGTCTTGCTGCTGATGAGCTGGGCAGATTTTTGGCAGCTTCTATAATCATGTACTTTCCTGTGGAGGAAGAAGAAAGATGTAAAAATCGGACCTTTTATGCATTTCATTTTCACGGATGCCCTTTGATCTTTGCTCAGCAAGTTGGCCTTCACGAGGATGTGTGTCCATGTACCATCGGTTTTAAAGTGGATTGTTGCACTGCAGACTTTACATGGATGCATTTTGTTGCCTTTTTAATGGGACAGAAATGTGAAACTTTACTGGATGCAGTCGGCCTGGATATGACGGGACCGGTGTGCAGCAGCAGCACGGATCTCACAACAACGAGCTGGAGCATGGCAGAAAAATCTAAGGTGCCATCGAGCAAAATGGAGACATTTACAACGGTCGCTTGATGCTTTTAGAATTTGTAAAGGTGGTACAATGCAATAAATGCAATAAATATACAGGAACCAAGGCGACTTTCCCTGCATTGTTCAGAATCCAGGTATTTTTTTTCACGGTCACACCGGATAAAATTTTGGCTAAAAAAGTTATTGCGTGGATCTTAATTTACTGCATCATATTGTAGCATACCGCATCCTTTCGTATCCTATTGGACTGATCACATGGTGTCATTCTCAGTGAACCTACACCTTGTTGAGCAGGGGTGTCAAACTCCACGTCCGAAAAGTTTAGGACGTTTCCCTGCTCCAGCACACCTGGTTTGAATTAGTGTGTCGTCATCCTGCTCTGCAGAAGCCTGCTAACGATCACTGAATTGATTCAGGTGTGTTGGAGCAGGGTAGTAGCTAAAAGTATGAGGAAGCCGGCCCTCCAAGACCGGAGGTTGACACCCCTGTCGTGGAGTATCGGCAGCATAAGGTTATGCATGTCATGTTGTTGCACCCCTTGCCACAACACAGCACACTTGCTAACACAAGCAGTGCTTGCTTCACACTTGGTTCTTGCAAAGAACCCCTCCAGATGACTGGCACCATGTAGAGGACTGCTACTGTTTGTACTTGTTGAACCGAGTCCACAGCACAGCTATCAGGGGCTTTGTGGTGATGCTAAGATGACTGAATCACAGTCATTGTTCCGTTGTCCACACCGGCTAGTTGTGCTGCGATTATCTTGACAAATAACGAATTAAGGACAAAACTCCCCTTCGCTAATTTTAATCCTCCCACAGAGTGAAGCATTCTGAACTGCAACATATGCTGTCTATAGAGGGTGAATGAATTGAACTGTTCTTGCTGATGGTGAGTCCATGCTCACCTCTTGAATCTGCCAACTCCGTGCCACTCCTTTTCCACAGAAGAGCAGCCGTGTAATCATGGTACCACGAGCATGTGTTGTTTTCAAAATGACACGAGAGATGTTCTGATTCCGGTGGGATATCCGCCTCCCCACAGTATTCCATCTTGATGTCGTCCAGCATAACGTCCACGACGCTCATATATCCAGGTTCGAACTTAAACCGAAGCTGCAAAGAGATGACAGATTTTCCAAGTACCAAGAATGACCGAATTGAAATAACAGCAGTGACAGGTTGTCCGCTCAAGTGGCTTCTTAAGCTAAATGCTGCTTTAAATGGACTATGAGTGAAGGTTTCCTTTATCTTTCTCTTCATAGAATCAACCCTATTCAGAGTTAACCTCAACTACACGTATGAGGAACAGTGGAAACAATCACACAGCACCAGGGGAACAATAAAGGTTTAGGGGCCTTGCTCAGGGGCCCACAATGTTGGTGACCAGGGGCACTGGCTTTTAATTTACATAACATCAACGTTCTGCCAATGATAAATGAGTGACAGTCCAAGTTCACTTTGCAAACCGTCAGGCCACTACTGCCTTGCCTCAAGTAATCAGCAGTCAGACCAAAATGTCATCATGTTAACATTTTGATCCGATTCGTTGGCTGATCCGGAGCAGGAAGCGGTGCAGCAGTCTCACCAGAGACTCCCAGACTTCCCTGTCCCCGTCCACCACCCCCAGCTTCTCTGGGGGGACCCTGAGGTGTCCCCAACTGGGTGATGTAATCCCTCCAGCATGTCATGGGTCTCCTTTTGGTGGGACATGCCTGGAACATCCTCCCTCTGGAAGCGACCAGGCCTCCTAAACAGATGCCTGAGCCACCTCAGCTGGCTCCTCTTGATGTAGAAGAGCAGCGGCTCTACTTTGAGCTCCTCTCGAGGAATGGAACTCCTCACCTGAACTCTGAGGGTGCAGCCCGCAACGCTGTAGAGGAAACTCATTCCAGCCACTTGTATCTGAGATCTCGTTCTTTCAGTCATGACCAAGAGAGTGGGTGTGGAACGAAGATCAACCGGTAAGGAGAGAGATTTGCTTTACTGCTTTTTGGTAATAAAATCTCCAAAAGAGAAATAGAATCTTTTGAAAAAGAAAAGGAAAAATCAAAGAAGTCCGTTGGCTAAAGTCTGTGTGTCTGCTTTCTGGAGGAGATCTGTAAAATCACCCTCACTTCTGACTGCAGAAACCCTTCTTCTTCTTTATGTGGAAAAGCCTTTAAGTGACTTTCAAGAAGAGTAAACCAACCTTGTACCCTGGAGGCTTGTTACCGATGAAGACTGTGGCATTCGCCCACCCGTTGGTCCTCTGGACAGAAAGGTGCAGCAGTTCCTCCTCGGTGGAGCCTCTGATCAGCTGTACCTGCAGCTTGCTCGATGACGGAAATGCCTCCTCGTTGAAAATATGATACCAGAAGCTGAAACATATGACATGACACATGCGATTGGACGTGGAGTGCAAATAACTGCGCGGGAAACATGCCGTTCTGATTCCAGTACCTCATCTGACAGGCCAAAGCAGCTTGTTGGTCAACCACATAGTCCAAAATGGCTTTTGAAAACATCCCAGCTCCTGTGCCATTGATGTGCATGACGTGGCCTGTGTCCAGCAGGGAAACAGTCAGCAGCCTGGCATGCATCATCAACGATAGTGGGAAACATTTGACACAAACACAGGAGTGAGGCACTGTTACCAAAGGGGCTGTTACTGGTGTGGTCCTCTCCAGGCACCGAGGAGATGTTGGCCCTCTGCCGCCTCCATCCGTAGGACGCAGCACTGCTGTCATTCCACCCACAGGAATGACGCTCGAAGTCACAGGAGCCTGAATGAGGAGATGCAACTTTACCCACAGCAGGTAGAGTTTAAGGTGCGCTGGTTCCAACACTTGCATGAAGAGAGTGAGGTGACTTTAATTGCTCCAGAAGATGAAATGCTTTGTTTAAGAAAAGTGTCTATGGAAATCCAAAAGAATAAAAGTATTGAGTGAAAATTTGTAAGAAAAATATTACATGTCACTGAAGCAAATAAAGCGTGGTATCACTTCAATGCTTCAATGCTGTTTTCTTGGAACTGGATGTGTCCAAAATGTACAGAATAAAAACAGTTAAGTTCCTCTAACTCGTCGGACTGATTTACATCAGCTATCGACTGAAATCTGTTTGCGTTGGAAAATGTTGCTTCTTTACTTGTATCACTCTAATGAACGATATGAACCAAATCCCTGATGTTGTCCAATCTGACGTCGTCACTCTTTAACAGAAGAAGGTTCCGCAAGTCCAGCAAAAGAAAGAACCAGTCACAGGAGCTGCCAGTAAAAGACAGGCTGATGAACGTCAGCAGGGCTGTGGCAGCTCCTGCACTGATGGAGAAAACAACGGACTGAAGACAGACTGGAGGCTACAGCGGGTACACAAACAGTCACTCCAAAAACATACAAAAGTGGCAATACTTGAAAATGTTGACTTTGTTCTTCTATTTCACAGTTGTTTTTTTTCGTGTTTGTACTTTTACTAAAAAATTCTGAGAATACGTTTACAATTTTTGGAGCACGTGAACCTCTATTTGAGGAGTGGGTTTCTTCACTTTGTTCTGTTGATCTTGCAGATGGGATGTTATTCTTTGCTCCGTGCAACATTGTGAAACCGCAAAAGGTTTTTCGAACAAGCTCACCACAAAACTCCCCATCGGCGCAGTCTTTCTTGAAATCGCCGCCGGACACGAGGACCAGGGCCCCTGTGAAAAACACTGCAGTAAGGTTCCTGCTCCACTTCACAAACACACCTTTGGGCGCTCTTACCAGTGGTCATCCTCCCACCCACTCAGATGAAGAATGCCGAGCACCCACATTGACCACCAATGCACGTGCTTTACTTGAGAAGAGCCGTACCTGACAGCAGAATCAGAAGGTCCTTCATGTCTACAGATGCATGACACAACGCGAGGACTCCTTGGGACGACGTGAAGCAGGGGAAGGAGTTACCTCTGTGATTGACAGCCCAGAGCCCAACTTGGTGGAATGCAACTTTTCAGAGCAACTCAGCGGTACATCCTTATCGGCAAGCTCCAGCTCAAAGTCCACGGTGAATTCATTTACTGCCACACGCTTCCTGCACTCGTTTTTACGGCTCTGAGTGCACGTCTCGTTCACTTTTATTTTGACAGCTCCAGATTACAGGAACTATCAGGATCTATCTAATGCCTCAAGATAATGCCAGCCAGTCATTTCACAGTCTTCAGGTTCACACAGCTGTGATGCAACGCTTCATGATGAGTCCCTCAGCCAAGCTTTATGAGCTGATCCCAGAGTCTGATGGGAACATGAGGACGGACGTTGTTGAGGGTTCACTGAGGGGGTGGTGGAATGAAGCCGGCTCTACTTGAGGAGAAGGCGATAATGGCCACACTTTACTGATCTTATCTCAAATGTGGAACATTACAAATGTTCCGCCTGAGTGACGTCAACAAGTCGTTAGTTGGATCTTTCAAAATAAAACCAGTTGGTGGTCTCTACTCATGACTGCATGTTACTAAGTGTCTTCTGTTTTTTTGTGAATCTGTAGTTGTATTTATTTCTTTTTATAGAGAGTTTTAATACCCTGGTAATAAACTAAAATGCTCTGAGCACACTCTTGGGACTTGCACTTAGCCTCACTCGAAGATTCATTGTGATTAACAGGAGATCAGCGATACCACCCTGTCACACCCTCTGGATCACAGACTTGCCCTGAATTTGCTTAAACTGGAGAAGATCAGACTGTATTTAACTGGCTGCTCCAATAAATTGGGGAATTTCTCGGGCCTGTTTGCTCAGTTTGTTCAGGACACTGGTGACTGAAACGTCTGAAGCAACTTGGAGAAGAAAGCAAGTTATTCTGTTGTGATGAAGATTATGATCTGATGGGGGAGGTCTGTTGCTGTCTTGACTGCAGTTTGTTGTCTTTATCTAAATGACGTGCCAGTTTTTGTTTTTTTGAGTCCTACTTTATCTTTTTAGAATTTCTTTTTTTGCCCCTTCTGGTTTAATTTGTCCTTCAGGTGTGCAGGAAAATTCCATTGAAAGCTTATTCTTTCTGTTGATTTCCTGAAAAGGAAAAATCTACACTTAAGACCACGTGAATGTTTTTAAACAATTTTATAAAGTTACAAATACAAGCCAAAAAAGTAACTGAAGAAAAAAAAGAATAGTAAGAAGAATAACTTTCTTCATTTTGAACTTCTTGGACACTACCAACCAGTATTGGCCAAACTCACATCGTCCTTCAGTACAGTGTTTCAGGGGAGAAAGAGAGAATCAGGAACGAGGAAGTGAAACCCCCAAAAAAATGCTACCATAGATGTGGAGGGAAAGCAGGAGAACAGATCTCATCATCTGAATGCCTCCGCCCCCTAAACAGGATGTAGTGTTGCTACACTCAGGATGCAAGATTGCACGAGTGCAATATGACTTTGGTCTCTGAGGCTCCTCCTTTCATTAAAGGCTTTCATTCTGTTTGGTGTCTCGTTTTAAAGCTGCGCCTTAATCACAGAAATCTAACAGCTTAAAGGTGCTATATGTAGGATTTTTAGTAAAAGCTATATTTTAAAAAAAAAATAATATGCCAAAATGTCGAAGTCGGCAAAACAACCAGCTGCCAGCGTGTTGCCAGGTTTTCTGCAGATAACGTCCAGGACTCTGAAGCAGCTGGTT
>JAUESE010084187.1:0-11419 GCA_032274725.1 Malacoctenus triangulatus | reverse complement strand
TGTTTTATACATGAGGTGCTACTCAAAATGAGCAACGGTTTGATAAATCAATGAATTTGTTGTGAATGAACAGCGGGGTTTTTTTGCACCTAACTGCAACTTGTCAAGTTGTGCATTCTGCAGCCAAACTGCGAGTCCACAGGTTTGTGTATCGTGGTGCCAATATTTGGATGAAACAGACAGAACGAAGAGAAATTTAGTCTCCGACTGCAAACAACAACAAAGCTGGGATGGCTAATAACACGGTGACTAATAGGAAGTCACATCCCCATCCTGTAACCCCCCCAACCCAAATGTAATAAAATCATTTCTACTTTGTAAACTTTTAGTCCAGCTCCAAGCAGAAGAAAGAAAAATATCCTCAAATAGTTTCCAGCAAGGAGAAAAAAAAGACCTTTTATCACGAATGTCACTGTCATCATTTCCAATTTCACAGTAAGAAAGGTGAAAAATGAATGCGTTTTCAACTGAAACCTGAAGAAAAAAAAGAAGCCGACAACTAGACAATGAATTATGGAGATTCAAAGGGTTTTGATTAATGAAAAGGAAAACATAGCTCAGAGTCTGGTGCAGTTCCAACTCAACTCATAACAAAAAAAAAAAGGTATCAATGGACATTTTTCCAATCAGCATCTAACTTGGCAATATAGGTTTTTGGGGGGAGGGGTTTTCTTCATTTGGCGGATATATTAACCTGGTGTTTATTTCAGTACGCAGTCAGCTTGGACGTCAAATGAGCAGAGAGTAGAGTAGAGTTGAGCTGAAAAGATGCAATGGGAAAGCACGGACAGTGTGCAACTCAAAGAACAGGAACAGTGGCCTTCAAAGAAAACACATGTATGCTCTCTTTGGTCACCAGAGGGGAGCTCACCATTATAGGCTGGCCAGCGCATGCTGCTGTGATGTCCATCTTGGGACTTGGGAATTTTGGGGGGGATTATGGGGGCCTGCTGGGCAAGTCAGGAAGGACTGTCCCATTTGTGGCCCGCTGTTAAATTCTCTGACAAGCTTTTCCACAAAGATGAATCAAGGACAGCTTACCGTCTCAAAGATCGTCTGTTACAACTCGTCTTTGGAGTGGTTTCCAACGGCGACCAACATGAACCACTTCACATGTAAACAGCTTTCTGCTCAGGTCCGTAGCACATTTTCCACGTAGGACTGTGACTAACAGCTGGCCTTAGGGGGGTCCATTTGGCATAAATAAACAGGACCACCTCCTATGTCAGGGACAGGTGGGTTTAAAGCTCTCTGAAGTCGTTTCCGAATATGGAGGACCAGTTTCTTCACCAGTGCACTAAGCTTCTGTCAGGCTGAATGAACGAATACTTTTCTGCAGTTGCACTGTTATGGCAGACTACTTTCCTCCTGATGTTTTGCGGTCTATTAATGCAGAACTTCGATGCCTTGGCTGGACGCCGAGGCAACAGAAGACAGCGATTCGTCCACAGGTCCTGACGGCCCGGGTGTCACTTCGGATTAGATCCTCGGGCCTCTTTCACACGAGTGCTCCGTGTATTCATGAGTGGAGTTTATAGAGTTTGATAGAGGCAGTCAGAGGAAGACCCCACCCCCCGCACCGCAAGCCACTTGAACCACTCGATAAGGTCAGAAACGGCACACGCATTGATTTGGCGAGGCAGACCACAGCGTCGCCGGGCAGAAAAATGTGATCAGACGTCATTCCGATCACAGTTCACTGGCCTCCCCTCTGAGGGCTCAGCCCCAGCCCCCCCCCCTCGTTCCTCTGCAGCCAACTGATATCTTCGGCATTGGATTGATTTTCAAGCACACACGAAGCCACCTGCCACGAGGATACGACGCTCCACAATGAGGAGCCGTCCAAAAGAACGTCACCTTCCAATCGATCCTGCACTCAGTTTATTTATGAATCAACACGAGAACAAGGCAGCATTCAGCATCACTGGGATTAGTGGTGGTGGGGGCGGTGGGGTGGGAGGGAAGGTTTCTTTTTTTCCTGCTGGATTGCAAGTTTCCATCTCAGTAATGTGACACCAGTCGGGCACCGTGAGCTCTCACGCACGTGCACGGATGAAACTCCCACGTTCTGCCTTCTGTTCAACATGCACGGTGGAAAACACCTCGTCTGCATATTGAAGACACCGGGGGAATGCTCGTCAAAAAGTTTCCCCACCAGAGTGAGGAGGTGAGGTGGGGGGGGGGGGGTGGGGGGGGGTCGTGGGCGCTGCTTGGGGGGGCCCCACCACCGCCCCCCCCCCCCCCCCCCCCCCCCCCCCGGGGGCGCTGCTTGGGCTGCCCCCACCACAGTAGCACTCCTAATGATCTGACAGGGACCGACACAGCAGTCGGGCTCACTTCCACTTCACCTGGTTTGCAATTTTTTGGAGGATTGCTGTGCATCACTGCAGATCCACACACACAAATAAAAAAAAAAAAACTTCCAGCCACTTGTTTGGGGCATTGTAAACACACTTTCTTCTCGTGTGCAATGCATTTTTTTTGAGGAAGTTCCACAGCATTCAAAGGCTTCAGGCACCAATACTCATTATACTATGCTGACAGAGTGTAAACAATGTGGACTCCAGGAAATGGTGGTTTGACTTTCTTCTTATATGAGACACAGTGGTGCAAACGAGTTAACTTGCCCCTTTTTATTTAACCATTAACATATCCGTCTTCCTTCCCAGCAACCCAGACTTCCAATCATATTTCTATTGAAGAGTTAATCAACAGCAAACAGAGCACATTCATATGAATGATTTGAAAACAAGCCAGGCAAATATATACAAAACACAGCCTTCACTGACTGCATCATGCCTGCTTGGTTTGGGAAAAACATCACAATTTTTCTGGGTGTCTTGGTGGAGGAAAGTGAAGTTCTTCGAGTACTAATAAGTACATGCCAAAGTATATGGTGTGACTTAAGTGCTGACAAAATGTGTAAAAGTTGTGTCGCTAAATTGGGATATTTTTGGACAGGAGTGTTAGCTTGACACTTTTCCCAAAGCAAGAGGGCTTTACGGTCGCTCCCGACCGTACCGAACAACAGGTGTATGGCGCTCCAGCACTGCTCGCTCGGACTCACCTTCTGCTGCCGCCGGGCCATGTCGGTGGGCTGCTTGGCGTTGAATGGGTAGGCGACACACCGCAGGACAAACACATAAATCTGCAATTTCATTTTTCTCTCCTCTTCCTCTCTCTTCATGCGCTCGCGTTCCTTCATCTCTTCCTCCTCCTCTTCTTCCCCCTCTTCACCTGTGGCGCCGCCGTCTTTTGCGCCTTTGCCGCGGGCGCCTGCAGGTGCGGAGGATTGCCGCTGCTGGCCGCCCGCTCGGCTCCCTCTGCCGCCACTGCCGCTGCTCCCGCCGCCGCTGCCGCCGCCTCCGGTCCCTCGCTTCCCCGCCGACGAGGAGCCAGCCGCTTTCTTAGGAGGCTCCTGCACAACTTCTGGGTCGGACTCCCCGCCGGTGTCTTCGCTGGAGGACGGGTCCAGCATGGCTGCAGCGACGTTAAAACTCCGGTTCAGTCCAATAAAGAAGGATGGTAGGAAAAGAGAGGAAACAACTGTTTGACAGTTTAGTTTGTTTGCTTTTAGGCGACGTGGCGCTGCTGACTGCACTCTTACCAACCAGCTGCGCTACCGCCGCCGCGGGTTGGATTGTGTGTTTGATGCCGCGACCTGTGAGGGACGTCGGCTTTTTGAGGGGAGGGCGGGGAGGCGGGGTTGCAATGGGTTAATATTTGGAGGTGGCCCCAGTGTGCGAGCTCTGCTCCTTCTCGCCGGCTGTGCTGGAATGGATTGGAGGTGCGCGCGCGTGCGTGTCTGTCGCCGCTGGCTGCTGTGCCGAGCTCGCGCGCTCCGTTACTGCACACAGGTGTGCAACCTGTTGCAACCAGATGGAGGAGTCGCAGAGCTCGCGCTCGGTTCGGCTGCAACATGTGGAATCCCGGAGGAAACCTGCGCAGTGACAAAAACACAACAAAAGCTTCGACTTACAGTCGACTCAAATGTGGCGAGCAAGAGGTGATGAAAAGGAACCGTTTTTCTTTCGTCAACGTATGTTGTGACATGATTACCAGCCTGTGAGTTGAATTGTAACGTTCCACGTAGAGATAACCTTTTATTTTACAAAAAATCTCGTCTTCTGGCCTTTGTTTCAACGGAGTCTACTAAAAGACAAACTAAAGTCATGAGGAAGTCTCGTCTCAGTGTGTACAGGGTCTGAGTGTTTATGTACCTGAAGACAATGGAGTCTATGTAATATGTATAAATGTCTCTTCACAAGCATCTGTTTTATATGCACATTCGTAGCGTTGTTGGCTGACATGATGTGAACAGACACGGTATGACCACTGTTTTCTTTAAAGGATTCTGGGTAATAAAGACTGCTTCTGCCGAGTGGGCGGAACCTAGCCCTCTGCAGCACCTTGTCTTATTCCCGTCAGCCAATAGCAGAGCACTTAAACCCGTCCCTGGGACTGCGCTTTGGACCCAGCGTACAGCAGGGGGCGCTCAGATAGATGCAAAATGGCTCTGAGCACAGGAACGTAAGCCTTGTGGGAGGTGGCCCCAGCGTGCCTGAGCACAGGAATGTGAACCTTGTGGCCATCACAACATAGTTTGTGATATTAAATTAGAAAAATAATAAATTGACAATATGAATATAATTATATCATGTTAATAAAAATGATAATATTATAATTTGACTTTAAGGACAATGCAAGACTGCTGGCTTACTTTTTTATCATTTTAATGTCATTGTGTCTGCCAGATAAAAAGATGCTTTTTCATCAGTTTCTTTTCATCAGTGACTGAAAAGTGGTGAATAAGTGAAAGTGTGTGCACCTATCTCTCTATCATTTTTCTTTCATTCATTGACAAACAATTATGCATTTTCAAAATATGTATTGGAGAGTGAAAACAGCACATAAAAAATGCAAACAGAAAATTTGTCAAGAGGTGGTGTGTTTGTTTGTTTGTTTGTCTGTCTGATTCAATCACATAGCACTGAATCCACTCTGTTATTATTGATGATAAAAATTCTTATAGTTCCTAAAATTTTTATTGCCGTTAAATCAAGTCAGATAAAAACATTTGCTGGGCTGCTACCATGGTAACCACAAAAGAGAGCCTTTAGAAGTTCAGCTGCTTCCTCCACCTTCCAGTGAGCAGACTGGAGATCTCCATCTCCACAGAGAATACAGCAGCTTCATCTGTACAGAGCAACAACAACTTCCTGTTGACAACAATGCATCAGCAGATGGTTTTCTTTTCTTTTTTTAAATTTTTACTCTATTATTGAGCCTTAAGTTTAAGTTGTGGGAAATCTCAGCAGTTGACAAAATCCTGGGACATTTATATACATATACAAGAATTGAGCTGTGTTCTGAGGGAGGTTGGAAAAACACTAATTTGGAAAATGAACATAGAATTTTTTATGAAAGCTGTCAAACATCCATTTTGTGTCTGTTCATTCATCCTTCTACCAAAAACCTGTCTGAATCAAAGAAAAACAACCTTGCCCCTTCAGACAAATACTGATGTATACTGATCAAGTGATGATTTGTGATTAACCACCAAACCAATATCCACTAAATAGTAGGAGTTTGTTTTTTTTTATTTCATTTAGCCAAACTTTGTCACCAAAACCCCTATGAAGAATGCAGGCTTCACTTCACAGTCGTTTTTGGGGGAGTTTTCATCGCAATACCTGTGTCAGAGCTCTCATTGGACATGGCTGTTCATCCCACACTTTCAGTACAACAGTAGCAGCGGCAGATCAGAGCAGCACGAGGCTCCCTGTGACATCTCAAACCGAATTCCCCCAGGATGTGCCTGGCGTGTCGGGCACCCCGCTGTGAAGCTCAGCCGAAGCCTCATGTGAGAAGACACCTGCTGACCATTCGTGAGTAGGGAGGATGCATGACGATTCTTCAAAGGAGGGTACAGACACCCAGTGGCACGACTCTTTGTGCTTATGTCTGTTCTTTTTAGGCAGTGATCCAAGTGAAATGTCTGTGTTTCACAAGAGGGAAGCATAAAAACAGAAGGTTTTGGAAAGTTCTGGATTTCTGTGCATGTCAGCTAAAGCTGCAGGTGGAGCAGCAGTGCCTCTGTGTTGGAAGAGAGCTTTCACCTTTAAGCAGTGGCCAATCAGGAGATGTCTTGTGGATCAGCCACTGACAAGAGCTTTCAGTTTGAAAAAAAAAACAAAAAACAAGTAAATAAAGATATTTAGGAATAAATTAGGTTCACCAGTTGTGTGAGACAGTGTGGAATGCGTGTGTGTTTAAATTCAACTGGGCGAGTGTCACTTTCAACGTGTGCAGCAGGGCGACTGAACAGTAACTGGACACCTACAAGTTGCTAAAGGCACCAAGTTCCCAAATTTTGCATGATTCCCACTAACCTTAATTTCACGTCTCCATCCATTCTGGGATGGCTCTTGGTGGAGATGGAAAACCCACCGACATCATACTCACCGTGTGTGTAAGATTTTAGCATTCAGTTCCAGGCAATATGCAGGTACCAAGCTTCTGATTGGCCTTCGGTTGAGTGTGAAGCGGCACCACGCACAGCACAGCAGATCTGTTCAGCAGAGAGCCACATTGAGCGGGAGTGTCAGCAGGAAGTGGAGTTAAAGATGTGAAGCCCCGTTGGCAAATCTAATTTGGACTCCTTAATGAACCACAGAGCCTCACTGCAAATGTCCAATGCCACACAGCCCACAGCAAGGGAAACAAATGGCCGCCCGCAGCTCTGACCAAAATGCAACCACATAACACGCGCACTAATTCACATTAGCAACACGGGGAATCATTTGTCCGTCATGGAGGACAGCTCAGAAGTATAGAGTCCAATTTCTTTTCGCACAAATAAACAGTTAGCAAAAATATGATGCAGGCTTGTCGTACTGCGATGTGTGACTGCTGATCTTCGCAAGCTAATCTAGACACCCAAAGTTTGCGAAGCTCAAACTCGCACTCACACTCACAGGAGTGTGACTCAGGTGACACAAAGCAGCTAATAACAGTTTCATTCTTTTTTTCAATCATCTTCACAGCTTTCTTTGTCCAGGGGTCTCGGCAGGTTGTCCAGGAGGGCGGGGTGGGCCCCAGAAAGGTCGCCCGTCCATCACGGAGGGCAAACACAGACAGACAAACAACCACACACATTCACCCAGGAGGGCGGACAACCATCACATGATGAAATGACTTTCAAACCAGCAAGCGGGCGTATCCCGGGTATCCCGGGACTGAAAATTGGCCCCACCACTGTGGACCCTAGAACAAGGTCCTTTATTTCCCTCCCCTGACAAGCTAATGTTTATACATTAGCATTAGCATGAAATCAAACCCTTGGAGTCAGTTTGTGACATGCTAGAGGCTGGTAAAATCTTGTCTTCTATGAAGTAGACAAACATTTCACCGTGGAGGGTTAGATTAGATGTTGAATCAAATATCGTTGTTTTCCAGTCGTATTTGTAAATTTTTTTGTATCAAAACTTATCATAAAAAGGCTATCGATATGTTATCACATGATTGTTTAACCGGTGCGGCCCAAAAGAGATGAAAGCGTGCAGGATGTGGCTCTTGAAGACTGAAAAATGGGACATCCTCCCAGACTCAAAGCAATCCCCGGTGTGTTCCAGGAAACGGTTGACATCAGAGTTCCTTTCATCACTATTGAGCTGTGACCATGGCGCCGAGCTTTGTCTGGCGGGTCACGGCAACAGTTGGGCAGGGAACTGGGCCTTTTCTTTGTGTCAACACCTGGATTCAACATGAAGGCAAGAGGAGTCAAACAGCGATGCCGCTCTCCTTCATGACTTTGATGGAGCGAAACCTCGGCCGACCGGAGGCGGATCCCTGTCCACGCCGCTTGAGGCCTTGCAGCTCGAATCCAGTGAGGCCAGGGAAGGTGGACTAAGGAGAAACAAGAGGCCGGGAGAGACAGGTTTTGTATTGTTTGGTGACTCAGACAGAGGACATTGTTGGGTCAGGATGGTGTTAGTGTGAATCACACACTTGCTGTGCAAAAAGCCAACTCTCCTGTGGCCATCCCGCCATGCGTGACTCAGCCCCCTGGTCACTCCGAATAAGGTTAATGGCGTATACCATAACTGCCACAAGGTGGCATTGGATTCCAAAACAATTCTACAGAAACTGTAACATATTTCTTGGATTGAGGACCTGTAATATTGGCATCCAGAAATGGACTCACTGACATTAACGTTCTTTTGCTCAACCTTAATCTGTTCCACTCACAGGTAGGGGGCCACGTTCACGACAACACCAAATAGGCAATGTGGTTGTCTGCATGGATGAGTCAGCACATTGATTGAGCATCTTCATGAATATAAATTTATGAGTGAATGAATGAAATTCAGTCAGTGGAAAGGTGTTGCAACACAAAGAGATTGCAAGATGGATGTAATTAATTGATGAAAGGAAGAGCACATAAACTTCAACGATGGAATCGGTGAACGAGCTGATTGGCAGAATGGCTGTTACGAGATCCCAGACGAATGATAATGATCTTGAAATGAGCAAATGAAGAAGTCAAACCTTTTTTTTTGCGAGTCTGATCACATTTTGTAACAGCCCCACATCCAATGACCGACGGTCCTCCTCACGGGAATCGGTTGATTTGATTGGCTGAGCTGCTGCCTCATGGCTCCCAGTTCCCTCCTCTGTTGTCTTTGATCGTGTTCCTCTCTGCTTTTTCTTCCTCCGATTGCCCCAAGAATGTGTCATGTTCTCTGTGTGTTGGCTCTGAACCCTTTTAATTCACCATCATCGGCTAAAAGCACAGCAGCAGTGCACTGGTCGTCTGATGAGGAGATTAGTGGGCAGGAGCCAAGGTCAGCGGGAGTTGCGATTAACCTGTTTGACACGATCGCTCCACTAATGCTAACATTTGCGTTCCTCTCATGCCTTCACCGCAGTCTGAAATTTTAAAAAAAAGTATGTGTCAGAGAGCTTGATTTATGTGAAGCCTCGTATGAGAGCATAGCGATGCCCTTTAAGAATCGACAAGGTTCAATCGCTCTCATTCCCGCAGGACTTACAAAGTCAAACAGATGTTGAGCTATCAGACGACGACAATGCGCAGCAACAGGCCCCCCTGACTTCTACACGGGAGTCAAAGGTGCACAGGCCGGTGCTTCAGAGCGATTGAGCAAACAGGCAGCAGGAAAAAGGGAAGCAGCAGTCATTAGATTTCATTAGCATTAGTAATTGGTTTGATATTAGACAACAGGGGTGCCACTGGGAGCGATCAGACACTCGCATGCTCACTCATACCAACACAAGTAATAGCCACAGTAATTAAAGCACAGTTATTAATAGCAACAGTTACCAGCTTGCCACAAGCAGAAGCAGCAGCAATTACAGGGTTTGTGTTAGCACTGCCAACAAAACACAACAAGGGTGCAACTGAGGTGCATCAGGAGTGATGGAAGTGTCATGAGTAGCAATGTTGAAATGAACCTTAACTTCCCTGGATGTCCAGTGACAACACCAGTGGAACGCTCCAAGTCCTCCCGGGGGGGGGGGGGCTAGTCAAGTAGCTTCACTGTCAGTTTGAGTCAGTCTCTGACAATATATCAGCGCGGTTAAATGTTTCCTGCATCGTCACCGTGTTGCTATTCTGAGATGTAATTTTTTTTTTTCCCAGGGAGATGGTGGTGATATGACACGCTCCTGTGATCAGGCAAACAGTGATAATTAGACAAAGTGTTTAGACTTTTCACTCTTTCAGCACATCTGAAAGGGGTGGCGGTGGTGGGGTGGAGTGGGGTGGGGGGCAGAGCATGGAAACAAAGCAGCAGTGATTTAGACTGCTGGGTCATTAAAGCCCACAAACTAAGTTGACTGATGGTTCATATCGTGAGTCACAGTGTTCTGTTTCTGGGTGAAAACCCTCAGTTTTTTGCATTTGACATGAACTTTGGTGTTCATAGAAGTGGGTGGGTGGGGGATTTTTTTAACTGCTTTGATTAAGACCATGAAGTCCCCTTACTGATTTCTGATTTATCGAAACATTACATCGAAGCCAAACCCACTCCCATCCAAAACTCGTAAGTGGAAGCTTTCAGAATAAAAGCACTCAGGAGTTTCCCATATCTTTTCTATCTTCAAAAAGTGTCTTATCGTAGTTTTTCTTGACAACCTCAGTGCAGACGTAGCTTTGCAACCCCGCTTTAGGTTCTGGTGCCCCCTCCCCCCTCTCACCAGGTGGTTGGTTATCACTCGGTGAGAGGACAGAGTGCATCGATTTCTGTTGAATAATTGAGATGAACGTCAAAGAAAACAGATTAGGACAGTTTTTATGACTCAGGACAGAACTCAGCGACAGTTCACTTATTTATGAGTCGCCTGCTTTGGTGTGTTAATGTGAGGGTGTGTGTCCACTTGTGTTTGGCTTCACTGTAAAGCAATTTGTCACAAATCAACCTTTGTTTGATGCAATCAGGGTGGCAACAGGGGGAAAAAAGTTTCCATTCCTACAAAAGCAACAAAAAAGTGGAAAACATGAGGGTTGAATAAAAATACCTTTTTATTATGTCTGGAAAAAAAAATCAAAAACAGTAAGAAGTCTGACACAAAAACCACAGAAACAGTCACGGCCTTTATTTCATCTCCGCTGTCAAAATGTTACAGGCTGTACGAGTTACCTTTGGGGAGCGGGGGGGGGGGTACAAAGCAGAAGGAGGGTATCCGTCTCCTAATAAGCCGAGTCCGGTGCAGTCTCAGTGGCTGGTGTGCTTGCTAGTTTCCCCGGCAACGGGCTCAGATGTCACTCGGATGACCGTGGCGGCAGCTGGCTGAGACTCCAGGTACTTGGCCACGACGGGGATCTGGCTGAAGTGGCGCCGGGCCACAGCGTGCCTGTGTTCAACGCTGTGGATAAACGCCGTCCCATATGCCTGTGCACACACGTGGGGGAGGGGGTGGGGGGGATTAGCCTTCAGGTGGAACATCTGACTCCAGGAGTCATTTAGCAGCAGCAGAGAAATGCTTCCTCAGCAGAGAAATGTTTTCTCTGCGTTGTAGCATCCGTTAAAAAGTTTAGTAACGAGCCGGAACGCTTAAAGACATGCGCTAAGCTACTTTGACTGGTTGATTCCAGATCCTCAGTGTTGTATTAAAATGACCATATAGGTTGATAATCCTACAAAGAATGCCAAAAGGATGACACTTTTTCAGCAAGAAGTAATGGAAAACAGATTGTAGTTTTAGAATTGCTCCAATGTCTCTCAAAGAGTTTGTGGGCTTCTGAAAAAAAGGTCAATCTGAGTTGACACTGACAACATTACAAAGTTAGAGGAATAGTTCACCCAAAGAATGATGTGCCTTCCTTTTCTGGGGGGGGGGGGGGGGGGGGGGGGGGGGGGGGGGGGGGGGGGGGGGGGGGGGGGGGGGGGGGGGGGGG
>JAUESE010084107.1:604-11672 GCA_032274725.1 Malacoctenus triangulatus | reverse complement strand
CTTTAAGATAGACTCTTCTAGTTCATTTTGCTCCACACAATGGGTACAACTTTAAATATTTGCTTGTTACTTTCAGAGGAGCTCTTCGTCTCATCGTTGCAGCGCGCGCCGTCCTCAGCGAGCGCCTGTGCGCGTCGCTGCTCCCGACATTCAAGTTGCTCGTTTGCAGATCGCGCAGCTTGAAGGACGGGCGCGTCTCCTCCTCTGAGATACGACGGGGGGAACGGCGAGCCCACACGGATGCGCCCCTTCAGCCGTGTCAGTCAGAGTCGGAGCTTCACAGCCTTCTTATGCTGACCGTCCCAAAATGTTGGCTGGTTGTTTGTGTTGTGTTCTTACTAGATATGTAAACATCGGGCATTTTCGTGGTGGGTTGTGTTCGTCAGATGCTGCGCAACATGTTTACCTCGGTTTTATGGTTCCACGTTGGTCATGTGAGCAACGTCTCACATTACAACAATAATGTGTTTTATTCCTGTGCTTGATTTGTGATCTTTAAACAGTTTTTTGTCCGATAATGAGCAGAGTTTATTTGCAATCGAGGGGAGCAGCCTGCAGATCGACGGAGACGCTCACCAAGGGGAGGAGGAAGGCGGCGGCCAGCAGGAGGCCTCTCATCGTGGTCCGCCGAGCACTCTGATCCAAGAAGCTGCGCGACACGTGGCCGAGGGTTCGATTCCGGGGACGGGCTGAGGCAAGCGGCCCGGTCTCAGCGCTCAGGGCTCTGAAAAGACACCACACAGAGGGGGGGGGGTATTCAGCTTCACCATCCACATGCTGCGAAAAGAAACTGGTCATGCTTCGCTTCCACATTTTCCTAAAGCAGATATTAAAGATTTCATTCCCATGGTGGGCAGACTGAACGATATCTGACCTTGACAGAGTGGACACACTGTCTCTCAATAGAAAAGAGCATTTTTTATAGATTGAATTAAAAGAACAGGCTGTGACACGTGTGTCAATCCTGTAATATAAAAAAAGTCCTTTTTTTCCATCTTTTCTTGTGTGGTTAGAAACCATTTTAGTTTAGTTTCTCGTTTATCTTGACTCTCTCTTTAAATAAATGCCTGTCACAGAGTCCTGAAGCCAATGACGCATGTAATGACATTAGCTGTCCCATAATTTGGGCTGTTTTTCCCTTATTTCCTGCAGCTCTGTCTTCTGTTCTGGGACGGCGTCTTAAGAATCACTGGGCAACATGCTCCCCCTCCCAGCTGCCCCCCCCCCATTTAAAAAAGGCCTCTTTTTGTTTGTTTGTTTGTTTATTTGCTAGAGAGGCACGCACACACACATGCATGCAGACCCCACACAGAAAGGCCCTGAGGTGAGTCACCGAGCACCACATCACTGTGCAGCCCTCAGCTTCACACGACTGGGAAAAGAATTTGTCGCCACCTGAAGAACATGAGAGCACATGAAGTGGTGCCCTGAACTTCTGCGAGGCGAGGACGCTTCCATCTGCGCCGTGTGTCGAGCGTGCGCGGCACATTTGACGGGAACGTTGGCCGGAAACCTGAACTTGAATAAAAGCGCCCCCCCCCCCCGAGCCTCCAGCTGACCCCGGAGCTCCCACTCTTTGTGCAGCCAAATCAATGATTAACCCCAAACAGAGCGCAGAGCCAGCACCAGCACCACATGCAAAAACAACACGCTCGTATTCTGCTTTGTGTCCCTGCCACCAATCCAATTAGCATCTCTCAGGAGGAAAAATACCCCACATGTAGAGGAGGACGCGACGTGTGTCAGACTGGAGACTCGGATAAGAACAACAACAACACAAACAAACAGGAGCTGAGGGAGGATCGGCTTTCTCTCCACAGCCGCCCGCCTGCAGACTGCAATCGAAGCTGTCGGAGACAACGATGCGGTGAAGGCCAACGCCGTCGTGGAGACGACGCAGTCTGTCTCTGTGTTGGACGGGTGAGTGAATCAGAGGGAGCGCAAGGAGCAATCACAGGTGGAAGTGTGACGGATGCACCGGTGGACCCACAATGCTCAGGGTGCGTGCGTGCATGTGGTTCCTGTTTCTCGGTATTCGTTCTCAGCAAGGTTTCAGCCTTGCTGTATAAAACACATGTGGAGGAATTAAAACCCAAATCATGCAGCTGGAACTTGACAGTTTATTGTTCAGTTCAGACAGGATTAATCAAAGCGAGTGACTCAAAGCCGACATGTACAGCTTGGGTTCACCAGTCCCTCAAAGCTCTGCACTGTCCTCGGTAAGCAACAAACATACTGGTTCCAGTGGTGGAGCCCCAGGCCGCAGGACGTCTGTGAACGGCCCTGTGAGACAGTCCCCAGTAAAAAAAACACCCTAACCAAACGTGGCTCCCACTCCCGCCGCGCTGAGGCCGCCTTAACACAAGAAAAAAGGAAGAAGCAC
The DNA here is from genome assembly GCA_032274725.1 of Malacoctenus triangulatus. Classification (NCBI taxonomy): domain Eukaryota; kingdom Metazoa; phylum Chordata; class Actinopteri; order Blenniiformes; family Labrisomidae; genus Malacoctenus; species Malacoctenus triangulatus. The sequence continues at coordinate 9,289 of JAUESE010084107.1, read as the reverse complement.
GACAGCTCTGCAGCAGCTGCTGCTCCGGAGGCAGAGGGGGAGGAGGGGGGGCACATTCCCACACATCAGCACTCAGCCGTCACTCGGGCTCCGACGAGAGCGCGCACGGATGCAAATGAACGAAGGATAGAAGGAAAAACAACAGCGCGGAGGGCTTCAGGTGAGGTACCCCCCCCCCCCCCCTCCCTCCTCCCTCCTCCAATCATTCATGTGGCGAAGCAAAGTTTAAAGAGCCGTCTCACCGGTTCTGACAGTGGAGACGGTGGATCCACATTCATTGACGGTTTGAAGCGAGCGGGAGGGGAGGGGGGGGGGGGTCCCTCTCCCTCTCCCTCTCCCTCTCCCTCTCTCCCTCTCTCTCTCCGTCTCCCTCCCATCACCCAGATGCGGCGCTGCAAAGCGCCTGCAGGCGCGGGGCTGCGCGGCCGGTGGGACCGTTTGCTTTGGCGTTCCTCCGCTCATGCGGACCGCGACACCCACAGGTTTGTTTGTCTTTCATTGACTGACCGCTCGCAGAGAAGCAGGCGTTGAGAGTTACATCCGAAGGAAGTGAGGGGAAAAAAAAAAAAACACCGTCAGGTGTATTCATCACCAAACAATGAGCGGTTTCCCTCCGCTGCTGCTGCACAATGACAGCATCGCGCTCAGCGCGGGTGACCTTCGCTCACACATGAAACCAGCAGCGCGTCTCCTGCGCAGCGCTCTGTCACTCCTCAAAGGATGAAGGCGTGCTGTGGGTTTCACCTTCATCACTAAAGAGATGAGCGGGAGGAAAAGCTCGCAAAAAAAACAAATCAAGCAACTTACCGATGCGTATTTTCTTCCCAGTGCGGAGAATTTTTACGCATGCAGCCATTTGTGTCGGCAGTCCCACCGCGACGTTCCCACCGTGAACCCCCTCCCCCCGAAGCAGGTCCGAGCCCTTCCTGAAGACGACAGCTGTCGGTAACGCTGCTGCGGCACGGCGCACTCACCGCGCTGCCTGCTGCTGCTGCTGCTGCCGCATGACCACGAGGAGGAGGAGGAGGGAGGAGGAGGAAGAGGAGGAGGAGGAGGGGGGGGGCAGAAGAATGAAGAGGAGGGTGTCAGTTCCTTTACGTGTTTGTAGGACTCAAAGAGGCTGGCAGAGAAAAACAAACCGTATAAGAATGCAACGATGCACGCGGACAACGGGTTACCAAAATATTTTCATCTCGTCCTAAAATAAATGTTTTGTTGAGAGAAAGAGAGAGAGAAACTCCGCAATTGTGCGCCTGCGCACCACGAAGGCGCAGGGTCCGGTTCCCCGCTGGGGAGGAAGCGTGATGCGCGTGAGTCATATTCAGTTAGAAGTTCAACATCTGAAACCCCTTGACGCGCCTCACCGGAAGTCCGTGCGTCAGTCGGGGCCCACATGTGCAAATCACGACGCTCCTGGAGGGAGCGATCCTCTCCTGCCGAGGCTCCGCCGCGGTGCGGCCGGCGGCGGCGCTCTCCTTCAGGACCACGGACAGAGACCCGACGGTCCCGTTGAAACCGCACGGCAGCAAGAAGTAACAAGTCCACCTGTTCACCGTCGTCGGGGGTGTCGAGCTCCGTGCGCAGACGCAGCCCGACACATCCCAGGGGGACTCGTCTGCTAAATGCACAGATCGTGAGAGCTTCATCTGCCGTTCTGAGGCTGGTTATGTGTTGTCAGCGCGGCTGTTGCCATGAGAACCTTATATAAGCATCTCAACAAGGATGGCTGAGAAATTCTCACCACCTCATCACATTAAATTCGGAAACATCTCCAGATTGGTGTTTCTGTCCAGAGAAAAACAGAGAACTGAAAACCAAATCTAATCAAAAATCAGCGTCCAGCTCTGACCTGAGATCAGCAAAGAGGTTAAAGCGGGACTACGTTCCATAGTCTGCATCTTGTATTTGATTCCAGTGTGTAGGAGACCTGTAGGGCTGAAAGCAGTGAGGAGATCACCATGCATGCATAAGGAGGCTATTCCTGTTGGACTGTATGAAGTAGTGTTGTAAACGGAGTGTTTTCTGTTTGTTTGATGGACTGTGAGTGTGTGAAGGTGCTGTCAGGATCAGTGCTGCAGCTCCTCAGGACAGACAGTCGCTACCGGTCGTCCTAAAACTCACAAGAAGTCATTAAACGTCGGCCATTTGGTGGGATTGGTGGTTTTCCAGGTCAGGATCAGAAATATCTTCATAGCTTGCACCCTGGAAGTGACGCCTGAGCACCCGGACCGTTGGAAAAGCAGAAGCAGGGGACGAACTCTCAGGTGTCCAAGAGTTCACGCAGGAAGACAATCCATCCCATGTCAGTAATCTCATCTGTGACACGTTTGTCTGTATGTGTATTCTGAACAGATGAGCAACGAACTTCAGAGTTAAAATAATACTTCTGAAAGTAGATAACTCACAGAAAGGCATCAATGAATCAAATCTACAGATAAAAATGAATCATCAAACTCAAATTCTCACAGGTGTGAATAGGAATGAGGTCAACAACAACAAGCACGACTTACACAACATGTCACCAACACTTTCCTGTGTGGAAAGACGTCAGACTTCTCTGCAGAATCGTCAGGAAAAGCTCATTCTGCCAGTGATTTGGCATCGATCAGTGGGAGTTTGTCCCCGTCCAGTCTGAGCCATCCCCGCTGTGTCTTCCTTTTGTTCTCCACTCAGGACCCCTTCAGCTGTGTGGGCCCAGCCCTGCATCTGGACAGTTTGATCTGCAGTTATGTGAGCAGCCTGCTGCCTTCAGTTGAGCGCGGCACGGACATGATTGATCACCCTGCTGAGGCCGTTTGATGGGCTGAAGCTGTAAATCAATGTTGCAGAGTATTAAACCCAGAGAAAGAAAACAGGAAATTGGAAAGGCTGCATTAACTGCTCAAACACAGTGGCTCTGTGACAACGTATGAAGTGGGGGGGGGTTGGTCAACCCGTCAGCAGCAGTGACGCATGTCTAACGCTCTTCCTGGAACATTTTAACACTGTTACCAGCTTCGCTTCAAGGACGTCCACAGAAATGCTCCCGTTGAAAACACATGCAGAAATTGCAGTCAGCGATTTGTCGACTATTTTTGTAGCATAATAGCAGCTGGAGCCTCGTTTCCATGGCAAACAGCCACGTCTACGAGGGGCTTCCAGCGTTGTTGTTGCAGGCTGGAGTTTGGTGGAGGGTTAGAGTCTGTTGTTTGTGGTCGCTGCTTGGGGTTCAAGGTTTTTAGGCATTTTACTGAAGACACAGTGAGACTGAAGGCTGTGTTGTTAATGTCCAGGTCTGTCTGTGAGAAGGCTCAGACTCTGGCCATCTACCTGCCTCGTGCACTTCTACACACGTTTTCGATTCATTAGATGTTTTAAATAGAGGCACTGTTCCATGTGGCCACTCTGTTGGAATTAAACAGAGCAAAAGGCTCGGAGCGATGAAAGGTGTGACAGTTTTAGGTTCAGTCTGAAGACTTTTCCAGACGGGACGACAGGTCCCAGCGAGCCGAACTGGTGGGCTAATAAACTGACTGCCACAGGCAGCAGAAAGTTAAAAGTCCAACAGACAGCTGGCTGTCAGACCTCAGAGACAGCTGAGAGAAACATCACTGGGACGATCACAAGGTCTCGTGCTATCGGGTCCAGAACTGTGACTCAAACCAGACTCAGAAGACTCAGGCTTAGCTACCAGTGGATGCTGTGTTGGTAATGGGCTCCTGCTGTGATTGGCTGGTCTCCTCCCTGTGATTCTGAAGGTTCTACCTGAGACTTTGGTGCCGGGAACTCTTGTAGGATCTTGGGGACTCCGCCTGGACTCATCACCGCATCGATTTGGATCTTTTCCTTGTTGACTCGGCCTCGACACTGACTCAGATGCTGAGGACTCCAGAGTCCCAGTGGTCCCACCTCTGCTTTCAGTCGCTCGCTGTCTGAAACCAGGACAGGCGCTGCCTCAGCCGGTCCCGTGAGTGGCTTCTCTGGTCACCTGACAGCAGGCTGGGGAATATTTCCAAGCCTCAGGAGAGAACAACGATTTGTTCCTGTTTGAGAAACCAGCTTCGGCTTGAAGTTTGTGACTCACTTTGTGTTCTGAGTGTTGTAGGCTCTTTCAATCGACGTTGAAAGTGACGAGTGTTGGAAATTCTGCCAGTCTGACTGGGAGTTAAACAAGAGTTTCTAACAAGACGGAGTTCAGATCAGTTCGTCGCTCAAAGCATTGAATTTGGTTGGATTTGTTTAATGTTTGGATGATTTTAGTGTTGAAAACATCTCAGAATGTTCTCAGGAAGGATGGATGGAGAATCGTTCAGTGTTTCCAGTCCAGCACTGGTGTTGTGGAGGACTGGAAACAGACTCCCAGCATCGTTCTCAGTGAGAAGAACAATGGTTCACATGCTGGAGCGGCAGCTCTCAAAGCCAAACTGTGGAGGTGGCTGCAGTGGGTGGGCTCACACCGTCTTACCGAGAGATGATGGTCTGGAAACCAGCCTCCACCTTTTCTTCATCCGATCCCTCTATAGTTTTTTTTTTTCCTACAGAAATAAACCGAAGATGCCATTGCTATGGCAACCCGCGTTGCCCCGAGCAACAGAGAACAGCGGAGGACCGTGTGGTCTCACTGACTTCAGCTTTGCGTCGGACGCCGCCGCTCCAGACGTCCGTCCGCGGATGCGTTTTTCATGACTGGAAACGGGGGAACGGTCGCCCTGGCAACGAGAGTCTCAGCGGTGCTCTGAGTTTTACTGGAAGGTTCTTTATGAATTCAACACATTCAACGTCTGGATCATCTGCACGGACCAAAAGATGTCAAAATACAATCTGTACCAAAGACAACTATTGAGATCAGATCCTACTCAGCATGTTTCATTAGGCCTGAAACGATACGTGTTCATCAAGTTTACCTGGTTTAAAAATAACTTTTAAATCTCTATCAATGTTCTACTGTGTGTTCGGATGCTCACAAGTTTAAAGCTGCATTTCCCCCACACACACATTTTCACCATGCTTATACAGGAGGGCTTATTTGCCGTTATTTACTGTGACATGTGTACATCTCCATCTGTGGATTTGTGAGTTTTTAATTATGTGAGTTCAAACGACGCTACATTAGCATTCTGCACGCACACACACATGCTCAGAGGTTCTCCAATAAAACACCCACCAACACACAGGCTCATCCATGTGCATGTGCAATAATCACATCTTGAGCAAAGAAAAGAGGAAGGAAGAGCAGGAGAGGGAAGATTTCGAGACAAGGGGAAGAGGGGGGGGGGGATGTGACAAGATTCAGAATGAGATCATTAACCTTGAAAAAACAAAATGGCCTGTGCGACATAAACAAGATCTCCCAGACAGGCAGCTGAGAGAAACCCCCGTTAGCACACGCGGGAACATCTTGTGCTCGCCGTCGCGTTTTAAGACATGAAAGCGAGTCCACTTCCTCTCTCTGCTCTCGCTGGAACGAGCAGCGCACGCTGATCACCACCAAAGACGTGTGGCAGGAAGAGCGTGTGCTGCTGCAGAGGTGAGGGCCGACACCATGGCGGCCGGATGAAGCTTTGTTTGGAGGCCTCCGACTGTGAAGCATCTCGAAAACAGTTTCTCCGTCAAGCAGGAAAAATAAACCTTTTTTGTTTGTTTCTAATAGCACAAGTAGTTGACTTAAAAGTTGACGAACCCGTAGTTGACGAATCCTTAGAGTCACACGAAACCCTGAACTGAAACTCATTCAAGGCAAGTCCGTGAAGTTCATGGGGAGCCAGACAATCAGAGGACAATGTGGACGCTGTGAGCGGATGTATCCAGCAGGTGTCGCTGTTCCTCGCTGTGTCAGCTGCCGCAGGTCACTGGTTGTGTTTTCAGAGTCGTCTGAATGCTTCAGGGACTCACAAAGATTCACAGAGTTTCAGCTTTTATTCAATTACTGCATGACTCTGCCTGTAAAATCACACTCCTTCCAACCATGTAACTTCAGTTTACACTGGTGACTGAGTTCACTGGTGTACAACAGAAGGCCCATAGCTAAAAACGTTTCCATTCTGCTTTGCTATGGGGGAGAGGGAAGGTGGAGGGCAAGTGGAGCTGCGTGTACACCAGGTAGAAATGTCCTATTAAATTGGGAGATGTAAACATACTGAAAGCTCATTGTTGACCTTTAAAAGCTCTCTAACAACCCCACCTAGTGGTCGGACCCAGACTCTGGCAATGAGTGGCTTCCATCCTCCTCTTCCTCAGACAGACTCTGACCATGTGATGTTCTCCTGGACCTCTGCGCTCCGTGAGGATGACAGAACTGGGATCCTGACTGCACAACTGAGCTGTTCACAGAGAGGATTCAATAGCGTTACTTCTGTGTGTGGAAATGAAGAGCTACCTCTCTCACAAAGTCAGCATTACGAAACTCATCAGCTCACCTGCATGACAAAGGATTCAGGAACATCGGCCTCCAGTTGTCACAAGTATCGGGACCCTGAAGAGATACAGCAAGAAACAGGATCCACTCTGACTTGGGGAAACTGCAGTCTTTGTTGCAAGAGGGAAAGTGTTTCAGTGCATGTGTCACAGTCTGCCGTCAGTCACGCCTGCAGGTCATCCAGAGAAGTTTGTCAAACCTGTAGATCAGCATGAGCAGAAGCTAATCAAGAAGACACTCTTGTTTCTCTCTGAGTAGGAAGGTGGCTGCTCTCCTGTTTATTTCATGACCATTTCAATTGGTTCACAAACTTATCCTCATAAAATAACAACTTTATTCTCCGTGAATTATGACTTTATTGTCATAAATTTACGACTTTATTCTCCAAAATGTACAATTCTGTTCAAGTAAACCTCAGGCTTCATTTGATTCGGAGCAGTGTGTGTGGCCCGTTGTTCTTCAGGGGGACCACAGGGCCGCCCCCTGGCTGGGCTCTACCTTCACCTGTTGCCCTGTTGCCAGGCAACAGTCTTACTTGGCAGTCATTGTCAGAAGTCTGCTGATGTGTCTGCTGCTTTGAGGGACATTACTGCAGCAGAGGACAACCCGAGTGCTGGCGTGAAGCAGCAGGGAGACAGACAACATGAGAGGGTGACGTCACCGTCACACTCACAGGTGTGACGGAAACACTCTTTAGTGTTTCATCAATTATTGTTGTTTTAGATACTGTAGTCATATCGACAGCTGAATATAAAACCACTGCACAACTCATGTCAGTCCTTGTCATGATTAAACAAGGTACAGAAGAGGATGAAATACCTTTAAGAATATTAATATGTAATAGGTGGAATTGCCCTTTAATCCTATCAGTCCCAGTGGTCAGTTTTTGACTTTTTATCATCGGTTCGGGGCCACTGTCAAATATCTTTGGATTAACATGCTGAGACATGGAGGTTTCTCCGCATATTGTTTAAAATCAAAAGGTGGTTGTGTTTAAAAGTTATTTTACTGTCGAAGTGATGAGAACAAAAAAGTTGTACTTCGACTTATTCCTTTATGAATATGCATATATTGTTCAAATGTTTGCTTGTTTTTCTATACATTGTTTATTTTGAGTATGCTTCTGATCAATTCATTGCGTTTCACTGTCACAAGTGCTGATGTTGATACTGCTTATAATTTACTTTTGTTAAACAGCTTGAATGCCTTACTTCCATGCTCAGAACAATTAAACAGAAACTTCATTGAATAATAATCGGAGGTGGATCCTGATGAGTGATCGGAACAGCCGTGGATCCACCGCGCTCTCTGAAACAACAGGTGTGAAACCGCAGGCGGAATTCGACGGTGAAACGAGAAGCGCTCTGTCGGAACGTGTCAAAAAACCTGCGGGTTGTTTGCAAAGGATTATGGGAAATGAAGTCTTCCATTAAAGCGGAGCATACCATTTTTGAAGCGCCTCGTTCTTTCGTCATAACATCTTTTTTTGCAGCCGCACATTCATTACACACACACGTACTTATTGTTTGTATGTGTATGTTGGGTGAAAGTGCCTGAGCTCAGTGGAATTATCGACGAACTGCTCAATACACCGGTGTCGCTCCCCCCCTCCGCGGCGCAACAATACGAGGCTCCCGCTGATGCGCGTCCTCTTCTACCGTCGGATTAGAGCCGAGGCAGCACGAAACACACGACCGAGCAGCTTTAAACCGTCGAATAAACCTCCAGTAAGTGCAGCAAAGTGGTTAATTTTACAGCCCTGAACTCCTGTAACGGCCCTGTTCAGGAAACCTGTTCGTGAGTGTGAATATGAGGCCGTTTTAGCGCCACGTGTTCAACTGGAGTCAAGTTGGAGGACTGTCAAAAACTTGTGCGGCACAACTCCCAGTGAGTGACCATGTGTCAAACAGCAGGGGGGGAGGGGGCCGCAGCACCGACCACCCTGTGTCCAGGAGGTCTGTGTGTGTGCCCTCTCTACTCTGAGGCCGCTGCTGTCTGACTACATGCTCACTTTTGTTCCGAGGTAAAACTGTCCAGGTTCAGGCTGGCAGACGGGACGTCCCCTTCACATGGAGCCCCCCCATGTTCAATAGCCATCGTCTGTACTCGGGCTGTCGTTGTGTTTTCTGTCATGTTGTTGATCTCTGTGCAGCCCCACAAAGGTGAGTGTCGATGGCGCCGCCGCTTTAACCCGGTGTAACAGGTCCCGGTTCAGTCCTGAACATGTCACTGCAGGTCCCTGTAGGGCTTCACAGGTAATTTTGGGCGGGGGGGGGGGGGGGGGGGGGGTG
>JAUESE010084041.1:0-13332 GCA_032274725.1 Malacoctenus triangulatus | reverse complement strand
TGTGTGTGTGTGTGTGTGTGTGTGTGTGTGTGTGTGTGTGTGTGTGTGTGTGTGTGTGTGTGTGCAGGTGTGTGTGTTTGTGTGTAAAGCCGGGGTGGGACTTGCCTTGACATCCCTTCTTTCTTCCAAGAAGACACACGATCCCCCTCCCTTTGTCATCCTCTCGTCTCCACCCGCCTCCTTCTCCTTCACTTCATCCTCACTTCTCCTCCTGCTCTCCTCCTTCCATCGCCGCCGCTCCGCGCCGTCTCCACCTCAAACTTTCTCTGCCCTCTGTGCTCCTCTCTCATCCTCTCCGCCCCTCCGCCTCTCGCCTCTCTCCTTCTCCCTCTGCCCTGCTTGCTCTCCCTGTTTCGCCACAGACCTCCGCTCTGTCTCGCTCCAGGCAAAAATTCCCAGCTGCACTTTCCTCCCCGCTGCAGTTCCCACACATGAATCCCTTCACTTTTTCTCCCCGTCACGCTGATCCGCGCAGAAACACGCGTTCGGAGAGGCGGCGATGGAAAGAAAACTCGCACAACTTCGAATTCAAACATCGAGGGGAAAGAAAACACACCTCCCCGAGTCCACAGGCCACCTTTTCTTTTCGTCTCTCTCGATCTGATTCCTGTGAAAACATAGTGTGTATAAATTACAGCCGCAGCTCGCTGCCAATGTCTACTTTAAAAACCCTAAGCAGCTTTATAGTGAAGCAATGAAAATCTCACAGGGCATTTCCCAGCCTGCATCTGTGCTGTTGTTACTGTGGTATTTTGGAACATCTGTCGTCTGCTTGCGTTTGTGTGCGTGTGTGGATGTGTGTTGTTGAACTCTCGCAAAATTACGCGTTGTTGTCAGCGAGAAACTCTCCGGGTTGTTTTTCCCTCTCTGAAGAGAAAACAGGGAAGCTGTTACCAGCGTGAGATATTAGAAAAAGAGGGAGATTCAACGTGTTGGTGAGTCAGATTGTAAAGGATTCTTACACTATAACTTCAAGAAAAAAAAAGGAGAGTGTTGTCAACAACATCTTGCATCTGGGTCAAATAAACAAAGGGAGTCGAGTTTGTACCGAATCTTCCCAAAGTTGTTTTTCTGGACGACTTTCAGGGCAGAAAAATCTTTAATCTAGAAGACCTGCGTGTTCCCCTCAGGGACAACAAGCTCAGAAGTGTATAAATATGTCACTTTGTTTTCCATTCCTCCGCACACAGACGCGTAGTTTTGGGTTGGGAACGCAATCAGCTAACCTCAAACGATCCGCGGTGATGAGCGGGGCCCCAGATATGTCTGACAACTCAATACATTCGGTGCAATTCACACGGCCGTGCTGGTTTAAAGACGCTGGAGGGGTGGGGGCAAAAAAAAAAAAAAAAAAAAAAGCTGTCTGCATGACTTGCACTGTGTGGCCCAGCTCTGTCTGTTTGTGTTTACCCCCGAGAAACACACTCAAGAAGGAGCTGGGGGGGGATTTCTTCCTCCAGACTGGGCGCTTAAAATAAACCTGCTTTCAGAGGATGGAGGAGGGAAGCACACGCGAGTGGCTCCCGAAATCAAATATGGAAAGAAGACGCTCGAAAAATAGGACGCGCGCGGCTCGCGTCGGCAATTTGTGCAATTCAGCGGAGCTGTGATGAAAAGTGGGGAGGGTGGGGTGCTGTTGAGATAGAGTGGGTGGGACGGGTGTGATGCGCGTCTGTCGGGATGACTGTCTGGATGACCCAGAAGTTTCAAAGCAAGCAAACGTCAAACTTTCGAGTGAGAATTGATTTTGCTGAAAGTCTGGTCGCTGCTGAGATATATATCAAGAGGTTGGTTTAACATACAGACTGAAGTCACTGGAATAACTCAACACTGTCAGGAACAAACTGGCAGTAATTGTTTATCAGCAGCATAAAGATTGGGAAACAGCACCCAACTGCACTGAAGCCAATCCATGAGGGCCTCTAGTGGTCATTGTGATCATGACAGAAACAATGGGAGAGAACAGGTTATGAGACTTACCAGGAAACCAGCGTCTCAATTCTCCAAGTTCATAAAAGTATGGTATGCTATTTATACACGTTTATATATAATTCACACACATCACACCAACACTGTGACATTTTCTGAGCCTCGTGATGTAATTTTGATGTCCAACCCTGAAAAATACCTCAAGAATCTTTCATTATAGGCTCATTATTGTGAACTTGACACTCAGTAAACTTTAAAAAAACAGTCATTTGAACCTAATTTTAGAGATGTAACTTTGTCATTTTAATACAATGTGGTGCAGTTTCCCTACATTTCAGTTTCTTTGCACAAAGGCTGGTTAGTTATTCTGGCAACAATGCGACTGGCAAACAAATCCAACAAATTCCAGACAGTCAAAAGCATTTTCAAACATACAACATACAAACTGAGCTTGAAAACAGTAAATTACAAATTACAGCAGTAAAACAAAGTGTGAACAGTACAGAAGCCTTGTGAAGTACACCATGTGAAATCCTCCCTGCACTCTGCTGACAAGACATATCAATAAATAAAAGCAATGCGGGGAAACAATGTCGGTGTCTGAAAATACTGCGGGCTGACCTTCAAACTGCCTGTCAAAGATCTCTAACCAACCCCCCCCCCAATGGATTGTGGGTAAATCCTCAGCAGATGCTCGTCCTGGAAGAAAAACCTGTGAGAGAAAGAAGGTGAACGTGCTTCATTAAAGTCACTGTAAAGGTGAGTCAGACAACACATGCAGGCACTCAGAGATTCCCATCACACATATTTTGAACAACATGGGAGCTTTCACTTGTTCTCCATTCGATCCCTCCTTCATTTTCCTCTCCCATCGATCACGTCTTGTTTTTTTTACTTTAGCCTGCAGCCAAACAGAAGGAAGCTGCGCTGTCGCATTCCTCCAGCAATGATGGAGCCTTTTTATAGCGACATATGCTGACCAGTGTTTGTGGACCGCTGTCCACAAAGCCTGGCTATTGTATTTGAAGTGGTGGGGGGGGAAAAGGAGGGGGGCTTTTATTGGAAAATAAGAAGGAAACGAGTCACTGGAAGAGCAAAACAGCTCTGACTTTATCTTACAAGCTCCTCTCGCAGCCAAGTTGTGCGCTGCAACACAAACTGTGTGTCCAACAAGTGGTGAGAAGTCAGCAAACAGGTCGTTATTCATGTGCAGCACACGAGCTGCGCAGCGCACCGGGCTGCACGGCGACGCCGCCGCAGACGTCGTCTGACAGGATGATTTCTGCCGTTGAGTTAATTTGCAAATTTTCCACAGGACACGATAAATAAATCTTTAATGAAATGTGCTGGCCTGAGTTTAATAGCTGGATCGATTGCAGGCGTTTCTTTGCATTAAGAGCCAAGAGATGTTTAAGTCATCAATATCATCCATCAGACGACGGACGGCTCTGGGAACGAGCGGGCCCGCGTCTGAGCGGCTCGCCCTCCGCCCGACTATTTTTTTTTTTATATATTTGTTACATAACAAAATTTCTGTTTTTTATGATGCTAAGAATCAATTGCAACAAGTGTGTGCAAGAAGATAACTTGGAACAGCTGTAAATACTCGGCGTGTTGTGACCCAGTCGACTATGAGTTAGCTCAGCTATCACACCGACTGCAGGTCACTGATTGGTCAGGGACTAACGTCAACAGATCTGTTGGGGCAACTTTTGTTGGTGTGAGTGGTGGCAAGACGCAAACAACCGACGCCGAGTCGAGTCGAGCTGAGTGGGTGTGAGAGGAGAAGAGCAATCGATGCTAACAGGACGAAAGAAAGCCTCACCTGCAACAAGTCAATCAACCGAGACGCTTCAGGTCACTGAGGGGAAGTGTGTTCTTATGATGCACGGCGACTGACTGCGAGTCCTCACACAGATACTGGCACACACACACGATGATGATGATGCGTGGATGGATATGCGTGCATGGAGGAGGGAAACAGCACGACCGAGATGAGAATAACAAATCACAGTGTTTACAGTCGTCAGCTGATTGTGTGCCTGCGAGGTTACCAGGGGCTGCTGAGGTTGCTCCTGGTCCCTCGCCTCCAAACTGGGGGATGAAGCTGAAGCAGATGACAGAGGACCACGTTAAAACGAGTAAATAAGCGTGTGTGTGTGTGTGTGTGTGTGTGTGTGTGTGTGTGTGTGTGTGTGTGTCTGGCTGGGCGTGGTTGCAGAGCGAGAGCACAGCTAATCGCTTATTTTGGCAATGTCTGAGTAACAGGCAGACAGCAAGAGGAAAGTGTAGGAAATGTCTTGCAGATACACACACACACACACACACACACACACACGCACACACAAACCTTGAGTGTTCACGCAGTTTAAAAAACCTGGCGTGCATCTTTGGAGCTGAATTTTGCCCAAATGTTCCAGCGAGGAGCTCCAGACTTTAGAGGAGGAGAATGTGAAGAATGCTCTGATTCTTCTCTTCATCATGTGGTCAAACGGGACATGAATGACTCCTGAGTATCTGCTGAAATTAACTTTAAAGCTCTTGGTGCCCTGCAGGCTTTCTCCCTTTTTTATGCGAGAATATATTCAGCAGACTTATGCAGAGTGAACTCGATACACAGTAAGCGGCAATTACAGAGAGGGACGTTTTCCAGTGTACAGCCAAACGTAACCAGGACACGGTTACCATGTGTGAGCGTGTTTGTGTTTGTGTGTCTGCGCAGCACAGACACCTGTTTGTGGAGGGGCTTCACCTTGAGAACAGCTCTCCTCCTGTGAAGTTTGACCTTGGCTGACGGGGTCAGATGCTTGACTTTTGACCTCCTTTTCAATCCTTTCCTCCACAGGATCTCTGTCTTGATTCTTCTTCTTCTTTTTGCTGAAGACATGAAAGCTTTATGTCACCAAAGGAGGGGGGGGGACACACAGACCACACAACCATGCAGGTGTCCTGTCATGTTGGCAGATGAAACATGTTCCTTTGCTGGACTCTCAGAACACCACAGAATCAAATGGACCAAGTCGGCTTGCTTCAAACAAAAGCAGGTTTCTCTCACAAACACGAGGACCTTAAACGCATCCTCTCACAGCGCAGAGATTTAAAGCTCTATAGGATCACCCGTGGAGCCTCTAATTTAAAGCCATCTCTGGAAGACTTAATGTTATTGTAGAGATCTCCCACCACACAGAGTTTCATCCAGACATTTATTTATGTTCCGGAGCGAGTGCTGACGCCGGCTGTTACTCTGACTGCCCTTTTTCATCCCCATAAATCCAGTTGCTTTTAAAAACTTTCTCCTTTATGATCCATGACACTCCAACGAGGAGTTTTGGACCTTCTTGGGAGTCTTGGGAGAGTGGTGTAGGTCTATACTTTGAATTTTATATACTTTTTTAATGTATTTGTTGTTTCTCTCTCCGTGTGGGGGTGATAGGAACTTCCTAGCGAGCCTTACCTATCATAAGTAGCAGGATCAGTGATGTCCCACATCACCTGCTGTCCAAACGAACCCACGTGATGGCCGTCCTTTGTCCACAGTCCAGCCGAGCCGTCCTCTGATGCTGTAAAAACGAACAGCCTCTCGGCTACTTCAAGCACCTCCCCGCACGCCAGCGGCCCTTCATGCGCCTTCCAGCTCTGCAGGATCGGGGGACGATCGCAAGCTGCCTGCACAGAAGCAGAGCGCGCTGATTATATCGGGGTGTTACGTCGGATCGCTCTGCGCGCCTTTATTCGCCGGGCTCACCTTGTGTCGGGCCTCCAGCGCGAAGCCGGAGATGTCCCAGATCTGAAGCCAGCCCAAAGTGTCACCCGAGACCAAGATGGCGTTTTGAGGCTGGTCCGAGCTCAGGCTGAGCACGCGGTGACCCGGCCGGTCCGGAGCGTAGAACTGACCTGGAGCAAGAACGGGGAAACTTTTCGGTGCTGAACAAAGACGAGCTATCGGACACGATGGAGAAAGCCTTAACCATAGGCTTCTGTGTATTTATAGAGGCGGCAGAATACGGTCTGCTGGTTCACTCAGGGTTGCACAGAGGAGCATATATTTATAATCGAGGAGGCCGAGGAGTTCGAGACGGCCTACAAGACAAAGGAATTTATGGGACGAGCTCCGAACCCAAACGGCTCTCCGTTATGTCATGACCTGAAATTCCTCGATGCAAGATGGACAACGCGCCACTTCAGGTCCAAACAGACGCACGCACACGCACGCACACGCACGCACATGCACACATCATGCATGCACACGCTCCCAGCTGTCTTTTCGTCGCTTCGTGGATCTTAAATTCGACTCATTTCCTGCAGACCGACTTACCTTTAGGATTACTCCTGTTTGCATAACACTCTATCGCTCGAGTTCAATATAGCTATAACCATAAAACATATAATTACATGTACTTTGCAGAACCTTGAGTTTTGGTCCTCACATTTTTAATAAATCCCAGCGGCTGTATTTCTAGGTTTTCGGTCCCCGCAGCCGTTATAAGTACATGCCGACACACATGCACGTACACACATGCAGCGGTCGCAGTGCATGAGTCCCACACCACTAAACACAGATGGGATCTGGAAAGAGACATAGTTGTGGGCTGGCAGGAATGGTACCGACCGGAGGCCAAGTCCTCGGTTCAGACTGACTGCCACCGCTCCCCTTTGTAAATCCATCTTATGCAAAGTGAGGACCGTTTTAGGTGACAGCTGCTTGTCAACTGGTGGTAACGCGCCTTTTTTTTTCTTTTTCTTTCTTGACACATGTGACCGTTGCACTTTTCCTCAATGAGCGCTCACCGTGAGCGTGGTTCTCTCCGGTGATGCTCCAGAAGCACAGCGAGCCGGCCTGCGAGGACACCAGGACGCCCCTGTTTCTCAACTCCCTGCTGCCAGCTCGGTGCCGCAGGAACAGGAGGCCGTCCACAGGGAGGGCCCGTCTGCATGCACACGCACACACAGAGCAAAACAAAAACACATGAGCGGAAGTCCACCCACAACAGATTTGGTACGCTTCATTGCTTTTTTTTGTACCCCTTGAATTTTGTTGACAACACTTCTTCTACATCACAAACCAGTAAACAGCACCGCTTTATATTATAACACACAGACAATTCATGTAAATGCTTTTCGTATCTCACTAAAGAGTCATCGAGTGTTTGTCAGTGAGGCTGCGAAATAAATCGACCAATTTCACACCGTGTGTCAGGAAAATCATTTTCATAACTTTAAGTGAAAATTCAAAATTTGAGCTTGAATTGAGGATGATAAAAAAAAAAAATGTATATGATAAACTTAGCTGCAAGTCCATCCATCGATTCTAATCAGATCTCTTAAGAGATGTCTTATGAGTCAGTTTCCAACCTGATTGGAGGACGCAAAGTCAAAACTCAACACACACACAGACACACACATGGGGCTCTTACTGGTCCTCAGTGTCTCTCCTTAAATGGAGCGATGGCCCCTGAGTCTCCAGCCTCCAGATGACTATCTCCCCATCATAACTCGCAGTAGCCACAACGCCCAGAGCAGAGCACTGACACACAGCCAAGATGTTTGACGTGTGGACACCTCTGGACTTCCAGGATGTGTCCGCCTTTACTTTCATGTCCTACACACACACAGGGCACATCGACACTAGAAGTAAGAGGTGACTCGAATGACTTTTCATGATATCATTCATTTCAACGGGCTTAAAGAGTCGACGGAGAGGCTTTTTCAGAAGACTGACGTGAGTTCATGCTGGATGAAATTGTGTAAGTCTTTGCAGATCGGTTCTCTGAGTGTGACAGTTTACAGACGGTCCAAAATAGCGTATAATTGTTTGTGTTGCCTTGTGGAAAGCTGCTCTATTTCTTCTCCACTTTGCTGATTTTGTTTACACCTCTGGGCTGCCATACTGTGGTTAAGCTCCTTAAAAGCCTGCGTGGAAGCTCGCACAGCAAGAGGAAGAGCGCTACAGATGGTCCTGACCTTTTGTATACATGAGTTTGTAATTTATGTCGTTTGCTCATAATATTTTTCGATGAGATTTTGGACTTACAAGTGTTTTCACAAAAGAACCAACCTGACTCTGCTCGAGCGAGACCCTTTAAAAAAATAATACGAGTCAAGGAAGAAACCACCGCAGGAATCTGCTGGCGAAGCACGAATACTGAGGGTTGCTCCTGTTCCCGCGGAGGAAACAATCCAACCACAGAGCACATGGCAGGTTGAAGCTGAGAGGTGAAATGTGACAAGAAACCGGGGCTTTAAAATATACGTTTATACAGCAAAATGACAAATATGTCTCCTCAAAAGTTGCACTGCGAGTCTGAATTTGACACAAAAAAATGCACCAAACTCAAATTGGTGCTGGCGATGTGAAGGATGATGTTATAAGTCTGTATCAGTTACTATGGTGACAGATGTTTGTCTGGGACTCATCATTCTAGTTTTCACCATCTGGGGAAGAAGTTGTAGAGAAGCAGCAGAGGTGAGAAAGCAGAGGGACTAATCTTGGTATGAGGTATTACAGCTTTTTGGTCATTAGTGGATCAGTGCGCTGCGTTCCCAACACTCACCTGTCAGTCATGACTCAAATTCAAAGTTAGCCTTCAGAAGTGGAAGGACGTTGTTGTAAATTAGTGCTCGGCCCTCCGTGACCTTACCTTGACTCTCTCCATGTCGTACTGAGAGATCCGCCTGCTCCACCCAACAGCCAGCAGCTTGTTGTCATGGAGGCAGCTCAACCCAGACACCTCAGAGCTGGTGACCGGCTCCAGCTTGTGCAAGTTCAACCCGTTCAGTAAATTCCACACCTGGTTACAGATTCACAAATTAGGACTCTTATTTTGAAACATGTACATAAACATGCATTAAATCCTCTCTACTTCTGTACTAATGTATGATATTAAACCTTGATCGTGCCGTTACGAGCCCCAGTGACGAGTCTTCTGTGGGAGGAGTCGAGTGTCATGCAGGTGACTCCAGCCTCTCCGTGTGCATTCAGAATGAGGAGCCACCTCCTCCCCGTCTCCACGTCCCACACACACACAGATGAGTCCACATGTGCAGCCACCACCTGTTTCAGGGTGGGGTTGTACAGGGCACAGGAGAGCGCCGGCGCGCCGGTGTTTCCAGTCGCATGTTCCCTCTTTTCACCCGCAGACAAACAACCACCACCACCACCTCCTCCTCCTCCTCCTCCTCCACCTCTTCTCCTCTCAGACAGATTGAGCACGGCCAGGTAATCCTTGCATGCTACCACTAAGTGAGGCTGCATCCCTTGGGGAAGAGGAGGGGGCAGCAGGAGGAAAGGGAAGCTGCCGTGTTCTGGGGTTCGGCCTGGTTGAAGGCAGGGGAACAGCAGGCGGGTGGTTTTCAGGCAGTGGTGGGTCGAAATGTCCCAGACCCTCAGCTCCTGGTGATTCCAACAGTTTAGTCAAACCACAACAGAGTGGCATGAATTTTGCATCATTTTATATCGTCTCTGCAGCTGCCAAACGGCATATTCTGATGATAATTTTGATATTTAACGACTCACAGCGTCTCGGGAGTAGCTGAGTATCTGCCCGGCAGGCTGGTAGATTGCGACATCCAGCACAGCGGCACGGTGACCCTGCAGCGCGCCGACGGGACTGGAGGTCACATACCGAGCCCACAGCCTGACCGCTCTGTCGCGGCCTCCCGTGACCATCAGCTGCAGGGACGCGCTGTAGTCGAAGCATTTGGCCCCCTGAAACGGGACAAAAGCCACCGAACGGCATTCAGCAAGGCGACGCTTTTTTGCATGTATGGAAATTACCCTGCAAATTTGGTGTTTTATAGACTCCGTCATTCAAAAAACACACAATAACTCAGGCACTCTCACAAGTTTCCGTGTATTTTTTTAAAGGGCGCCTATGATGTTAAAAAGTCCAGACAGTTAATTGGAGTATAAACTTAGTTGTGCTGATTTTCAAAAAGCTATTGTGTATAACAGGAAGCACCACCACCCAATTTAATAACCCCGAGTGCAACAGTGTGCTCCTTTTTTCTCACTTTACCGCAGCATGAGAGGGAGCAGACTTTGCACATTACAGTGTTAGTTTAAACCAAATTTTTGTTATTCCAGATAAATCAAGTTATCTTGGTTAACCACGTCATGTAATTCTGCACAGGAGATGGAGACTGATGTATTAATAATTTATCCACAGATTCAGATTTGAGTCTGTGTTCAAAGTCTGACCCGCCCTCGCCGGTCAGAGTCACCGTGACCACAGTGAGGTCATCTGACCTCAATCCAGGTCAATAGTGGACAAACCAAAAATCAGTTGCACAGTTCTGAGGCCAACATTTGATAAGTTTGCATGGATGTTCTTCCTAAAAACTGGAACCTAAGAGCAATACAGCTTCCAGGTAAGTCAGTATATTCTCAGTCTAAAGGACCTGCGTGTGCCGCTCACCTGCTCCACTCTCCAGATGTACGGCTTCCACTGATTGGAAATGTTGACGAAAGCCACGGACGTGGCGTCGCTCTCTGATGATGTCATGATCGCGTTGGTGTCGGGCTCGAACATGATCCTGCTCACGGGCTCCTGGTGGATGTTGGGGATGTAGCGGTGGGACACGTGGTCGCTGTGCTCGCCGAGGTCCTGGTGAGGACATGAGGGAAGACATAAGAGGATTGATTGTTGAGGCTTCTTGCTTCTCTGAAGTGTTTTTAAAAATGGAGGCTAAGGTGAGTACAAACAGGGAAAAAGATCCTCTGTGGTCCTCTTTTGTTGGGGGACTTCTTGAAGAGACCCCTGGATCGGTTGAGGAACCACATCAGGTGAACGCCTCCCTTTTCATCCCCAACCAGCAGCAGCGGAGACTTTTCCAGGTTCTTGAGGACAGAAACATTTCGATTACACTGTTGAAAAAACTACTTTCTGTATTAACTCATTTGAACACAACAATATCACATCAAACATGTTCTTGCCTGTGTGTCGTGCCAGTAACAAAGAGCAGTCGGGACACTACGGAAGCCTTGAAGCAACAATGAGAAGAAACGATCACAATCATCCTTTTAATGTCCATTTGAAATCAGGTCAGTTAAGGCGCTCCAGTGTTACTACCATAAAGATGCACTTCCTCAAACACAAGTTTGGAGGACACATTGAGAAAGTGCAAGTCCCTGCAGTCAGTTGCTACGGCAACCCTGTGGACGTCGCTCAGATACACGGCGTCGGTGGCCCAGCCTCTGAACCGCCGCGTGTTGGCCACTTCCTCCGTCGGGTCTCCAGCGAGCTGCATCAGACGAGGGGGGGACGAGGGGGGGGTGACTGTGTGCTGCGGTGACTCCGAGCTGACTCCAGAGCAGCAACATGATGTCACTCACCGCCAAAGTCTTCAGGATGCGGAGGCTGCTGTTCCAGACAGTGACCTGACCTCCCTTACTCACGGCAACGTAGCGCAGGGGAGGGGGGCAGGAAACGGCAAGCAAACGGACCGTGGGCTCGCGCTGCAGAGCAACAAAAACATGACAGCAATAAACAATGAACAAAAAAGAAGGTCACGAAGGGAAAAATAAAAAGGTTGTGTCTCTAATTCCTTGCAGTTGTAGCAGCAGCTAAATACTTTTAAAACTTGTGTCTTACTCGTTAATGTTTAAAAAGTAGGTTAATATGTTCAGGACATCACTGGTATTACAACTGAAGCTCCTGAGGCTATTTTTTCATCACACATGCAGGAAAACTTCTTTCAGAAAGAATACAGTTATTGCAATTTTGTGTCTGAAAATATCTTTTTTTGATTACTTAAACTGACTCAAGTTTCCCTCAAAAAGCAGCGTAAGTTGTCTGAGATGTTATTTTAGGTCTAAACTAAGGTTGCATGATAATTGCTATAAAGCAGGCTTGCGAAGTTAACCAAAACAGTTGGCGAGTTGAATGTACGATTTGAATCAGTTGGCTCAAATCGTTTAGCTCTAATTTTTGCATTCTATCTTATATTCTCTTCCTCACTGAAACACGGCGTTCATCTTATTATGTCTTTCGTTGTTAGCAGTGCTCATCTCTTCAGAGGTAGTAAGAATAGCACTGCGCTCTCTCACAGAGCCCTACTGTCTCCATTCACCACATATAAGGTTTGTTTCAACCGTAGAGGCTATAAATCTAAAAGCACTTATAGCTAAAGTACAAACCTAAAACAACACATGATGAAAATGTAAAAGCCCAAACCCAAAGCTTGGACGTGGCCCCATCATAACTCTGTGGGCCCCTAAACTGATGCCAGCTGAGGGAGCCGTTCCACTAAATGTCCTGACAGATATGTTATCTTATTCTACTGCTTTGGTTGGTAAGCTTCAAATTTTAGAGACCCAACATCTATGAAGCTGTGGTTCCCAACGCCCGGACCCTCTGGCAGTTATCTCAGTGGGGGGCTCAGTCTTTGCTGTTCCCACGTTGTTGAAATTAGGATTCCACATTTCATATAAAACTAAAATAAGACGTATAGGAGCAGAGCAGGGAAACAGCCCAATGCTTTTATGTATATATAGATATGTTGTGTGTCTGTGTGTGTGTGTGTGCGTGTGTGTGCGTGTGTGCGTGTGTGTTTCTCCTAATGTTTGGCGCCTACTGCTGGTCAATGAATGTAACTGTCGAAATGTTACATCAGACAAAAGGTGCACCCGTCTCTCTTGAGACTTTTCCCAGAGTCACCTTGTTGTGGGAGCAGTGTCTGAACTCAGGCTGGGCGTCCAGCAGAGCTGCTATGGGGACGGACGCTCGCTGTCTCTCTGTGTACTCCAGAAGCAGGTAGGAGCACAGCTGAGGCCACTTTAGGAGCCCGCTGCAGCTGATATCGACCTGTAGAAAAGGTGAAAGCAACACAGCAGCACTACTACATGATGCTTGAGTCATCCATTTCCTTCCAAGTCAGACATTTTCAGCAAATTCATCTTCTCACCTCACTGAAGAATCTTTTGACCCACGTGTCCTCAATATTTGGGCCCATCACGGACCTCAGAACCTCCTGAAACTGCTGAATCGTCAACCCAGCGTCTTCGCCGCTCTCCCGATTCCTCTCCTTCAACCTGTTCCTCTTTGTTTTCAACGCCGCCGGTGGACAAGCGAACGCGTCCCTCAGGAGCTGCAGGTGCTCGGTGCTCAGCTTCTCTGCAGGGCTGACGCCACAGGCTGGATCACTGCAGAGAGAAATACGCAATATTTTTGATCGAGCATTGCTTTTGTGAGTTATTTTGGTTAGAAGAGTGTTTTCTGGAGCAGTTTTGGGGCTTGTTTGAAGGTTTTCTATGTTCTCGTCCTCTGTGTAAGATCAGCTCCATGTATGTGCTGCTCCCTTGTGGCACCAGTGGAGAAGCACCGCTGAGCCTGACAGATGTATTCCAGCCAGTGGGGAAATGAAAAATTGGAGCAATGTTTGGGGAAAGTGTTGTCTCCCTCCCCC
>JAUESE010083950.1:0-13343 GCA_032274725.1 Malacoctenus triangulatus | reverse complement strand
GTTCATGCGGTGGGGGGATAACCATAAGAACCATATCCCAGGGCCAGGCCCAAACCAATGGTGACAGGTCAACCGGAAAACCACAGAGCCAGAGAGGTGTAGCCAACGAGGCCCGCCCCAAATGACCATCCATCCACCGAACGCAACCCTGACCCTGAACCGCAGGAGGAAGCTGCCAATCCCACACCCGGGACCGACGGCATAGCCAAGGAGACAAGCGACGCATGGGGCCCCCCACCAGCCACTCCCCCACACCACCTTCTCCCCCTTGTTCCCTAACACCACGGCCACCCCAAACCCGCACAACCCCCGGCACCCCCAGCCAGGGCCCGAACCACCACAGCCCAAGAAGCCAAACGGGACATGATCGACCAGCTCAGCAAGAGAAAGGTCCAGATGTAAAGAGGGCCACCAGCAGGGGAGATAGAAATGAAACCATGGCTCGCCTCATGCCCCCATCACTTTGACGCAGAGCGGCCATAGTGGGGCAGCGCCCGAACAGCCAAGGACACCCTATTGCCTCCCCCGGGAGGTGATGCACCGAAGCCCCCCAGCCCCAGCCGAGGCTGCAGCGAGCCCCAGACCGGGAAATGCCAGCCCAACCCACCAACCCCCAAGGAGGAGGCCAGGGCAAGAGCCCGAGATCACCCCCACCGGCCAGCAAGCGCCAACGGACAGCAGCACCATGAGACGGCCGAGCCTTGAGGACCGCGACCACCACGTGTTCAATTGTGTCCTCCTGCCATGAGGAGCCAGGTCCCACGAGCTGAACCTTATTTAAAAAGTAAAAACCCACCACCAACCCTGTTACTTAGTTCCTAAAATTCCTAACTTAGAACCTTACCCCTGCACCGTGGCTAAGTGTGAGTGCATGTGTCATGTGATGCATTAAAATGGTCGCAACAGACAGGGAGACCCGAAGTGCTCACCTCTCCAGGTGAGCAAACCGAGAGTGTCCCGGTCTGCCCTCCCAGATGTATGTGTATGTGGTGCTTTAAAATTGGGAGCACGGTGGACCCACCGGATGGGTGCCCTCTCTTAGGGAGCCCGCCTGCCCCCAGAAGCGCAATGTAGAATGCATTAAAACCGAGTGCTGGAGGAAGTGGGTTGAGGGCTTGTGCCCGCTCCCACCCAAGCACTCAGACCCTGAATGAAATGTACCTACTGTGGGAATCTGTACACAGTATGATATGTGGTAACAAAAAGTGTTGTGATTCTAAGAGGTCAGCAGGTGTGGGCCCAGCTCAAAGAAATGGCAGGATGCTCAGAGTGTCAGCGATACCCGGGCGCGACCGGTCCCAGGCACAGCCAGTGCTGACCTCGCAGCCAATGGAAGGATCCCAGAAGCCCAGCCCAGAACCTACCCCCCAAAGGGCAGCAACAGCGAGCCACCGCCCCCCACCCAGGGCCCCCCACAGCCCCCACGATGGCCAGGAAAGCTCAGGAGCAGCAAAACCCGCAGAAGCACAAAAGGCAAATCCAGGGCCCTGGGCACGGCGACACCAGGACCGCCCTGCAGAGAGACAAGGGCAATGAGGCCGCCATCCCGCCCGACCAAGTGATGCACACCTGTAGGGATGCACCACAGGGTCAGGAGCAGGCCCACAGCCGGCCCGCAGAGCCGAGAGACAGTACCTGAGGCCTGCCCTGATATCTGACCCCGCAGGCCCCTCTCTTACCAAAACTGGAGACCCCACCAGGGCCCCCGAGGAGCCCCGCCGAGTGACCCAGGCTGCAGCAGATCACAGCCCCCACCAGGGCGGGAGAGGAGGGAGACCCGGGAGGCCGGCGGGGCGGAGTGGAACCGAGATGACAGGGGGAGGGAAGACAGGCGAGGGACAAGCAAAGCACCAGCGGAGCCCACGATCACGAAATCCCCACGACCAGCCTGCCAGGCACCGGAGGGGGACAGGCACCCCCACCCCAGTCCAAGGAACGGAAAAGCACCCAGCCAATGGCAGACACAGGGACGAGGCCGCAAGGTCCACCCACTAGCTTGTGGGAGCTTCCAGTTAGCCTGGTGTCTGACGTGCAGGGTCACCATTAATAACCAGCATAGATGCTTTAAGTGACCTCTGCTTACATGGCTTCAAGAGGACTTGTTTTCTGCTCTAAGAAGTAAGAAAAGAGAATAGGGGAAAAAAAAGGTTATTCAAACAGTTTGCTGTGATCTTACCTTTGATTGTGAATATTCTAATGGCCTCCGCTTGCAGGCAATGGTGATTTTGTTAATTTTCTATATCTAAGGTTTTGCTAAATGAAAGCCATTTCTCCCAAAACAGTTTCGTTTCCCGAGCACTTTGGTTGGTGGACATTTTCTCCATTGATATACATTCTATTAGGAAGTTAAGCCAGAGCCTGATATTTAGAAGAGTTTTATTTTTCCAGTTAACTAGGATTGTTTTTTTGGGCTATGGCTAATGCTGCAAGATTGGTTTTTGATAAGTCGCTGAGAAGGCAGATGTTTGGAGAAAGTGGAATCCTGCAAGCCAAGATCAATGATAATTTATCTACTACTGTTGACCCAAAGAGCTGGACTGAAGTGCACGTCCAGATTGCATGAAATTATGTATCTGAAGTGTTTTGACTGCATTGTGAGCATTTATCAGTATCACTGAGACCCATTATATTCAATTTGCGTCGAGTGATGTGTGATCTATAAAGTACCTTGAATTGGATAAGTTGCAAATTTTTGTTCTTTGTCATTTTGTATGCATTTTTGCAAATCTGTGTCCATAGGTTGTGGTCCTAAGTAACAGC
Organism: Malacoctenus triangulatus; assembly: GCA_032274725.1. NCBI lineage: Eukaryota > Metazoa > Chordata > Actinopteri > Blenniiformes > Labrisomidae > Malacoctenus > Malacoctenus triangulatus. The sequence goes on along the minus strand of JAUESE010083950.1, from coordinate 10,583 downwards.
GAGGTCTGTTTCCCATTTTGGGATTGGTACGTGGACCGAGTTGGATCCAGAGAGTAAACTGTATGTTTTAGCCAGGTTCTTTTTGACTTTTGGGTTCAGTATTGCAAAGTCTTTGATGAAATCAGGGGGTTCTACTGTTAAAGTTATTAGAGTTTTCATGTGTACAGAATGACGCACAGACAGACACACACAGGATGACACACATATAGATGCACACAAAAGGACACAAAATGACACACAGACACACCCAGGCCCACACCCGGGATGCCTTATCACATGAAGAACATCTGGGCCTTACACTCACGACACCCACAAAGACACGACTCTCACTCACGACACCCAAACAGTCACGACACCCACTAACGGCTCACAATGCACGTGAACAATGAGTTGTAAAACGTCCATTTTGTTTACATTGTGTAGCACCCCCTAATGGGTGCCTAGGTTAAGCTAATTTCACCTTGGGCAGAGAGCAGACAGAGACGTGATTCCAATACAATCAGTGATCCGTTTTATTGATAAAATATTTTTAAAAAAACGTTACTTTGGTTGAGCACTAAAAAAAACAAAACAAATGTTAATGGCACTGTTCAGATGTTGGGGCTTACCGGTGAGGAGGAGGAGACACCACAGTGACGGCTCCAAAATAAATATATATAAGCACCCCAAACACACGTGATAAATGCACACACACACACACTCACTCACTCACTCACTCACTCACTCACTCACTCACTCACTCGGTGAAGGACACTCCAAGCCTGAGGTGGGGGATACAGCACACCAAAATGGGGGAAGCCACCACCATGGGTCCCTACACCGTCACCACCTGCGCCACCAGCACTGTAACAGAAAACTAAAATTAGAGAGAAAAAAAAAAAAAAACAATTACAAACAAAAAAGAAAAGCTTACAAATAAACCAGTCAGCTGTCAAAACAGTGACAAGACACAAGACAGCTGACGGAAACCAAAAAAACAACGCCAAAACAATTGCTAAAATTAAACAAAAGGTAAAGAAATTAATAATGCTCAAAATTGATCAGATAAAAGGGACTAGCCCAAACAGACGGACTAGCACACAGGCATGCGGCCAGGCAGCGCAGCGGGGTATCGGCACGACAAGCCAAAAGACACGAACATAGCAGGCCAAAACGGAACCCCACCAGACCTGCAGCACAGGTACAACAGGAGAAAGCAAATAAGGCAAAACAGCAGCGGTCCAATCCCGCCACAGCAGCTGCAGCACCAAAGGCAGCTATCTGTAAAAAAAAAATAGATATTCATACACAAAAGAGGGGAGACACGCAACACCACTAATTGATAAGGTTTATGTACCCAATCGGGCAGCCTCCGCGATCACCCAGGGGGAGAGAGGATATGCCGCAGCACTGGGTCGCTACGACAGCAGCTGTGAGCTATGCGCTATTAGCGCTTCGTCCCCTGATTACGGTCTTGCAGGTGCCAATGGCTCTGTAAAATGGGAGGTATTAGCCGGATCGAACAATCTATGGTGCACGCAGTGCAGCCACTGCTACATATCTGGGCTGCATGAGGTGGAAGGCAAAGCGCCAGGTACCCGGAAGCGAGGGGACCGGAAGTGCCTGCCCTTCGCTGTCAGTCAGAACATAGAGAGGCCGAAAGAGACAAACTGGTCTCGCCTTTAAAGTGCTCCCCTAGTGGTGATTGGCTACCAAGCCCGATAGAAAAAAAACCACCCACCAGTGCCCGAAACACGGAGAGAGCCGCTCCTCCTGCTACAATCGTAATAAAAGGAAAGTGCGAAAGTCTGATCGCTGGCAGTCCCAAGAGATCCGTATGGTGAGCGGTTCCTGCAAGACCCAGCGATCTGACTCCCCTCGTACGAGAAAAAGACAAACGTTTGAATGTGGTTATTTTTCTGGGTTTTGAGCGATCGTTTCCTTGAACAGAAAAGAATTGGCAACACAATAGTTTTGATACTATGTTGCTTGTGAGCTCTGGGATTTTTGTCCTGATAGTCTGTGTGGCTTGTAGCTATTAAAAGAAATTTCCCCCTTGAGTTTGGAACTTCTGGAACAGTGCATGACTGAATTGTCTTGTAGTAAATGGTGGAGATGTATGTTGACCTTCATTTCCCAACTGCTGAAGTAAAGTGGTTTCTTATTATTTACAAAGTCTGGGTTGTGCCATATAGGAGAGAATTTGGAGGGTTGACTGTGAACTGCTCATTTCTAATGCTTTCCACCATGCAGTGAGGGTGGATTTTATTATTTTATTTTTAAAACAATTGTGGTTTTTTAACGTGGTTGTGATGAAGAAAAGATCAGAAATTTTAATCTGACTACAGTAAATTTGCTCTAATTCCATCCATGTATTATGTTCTGCGTTTGGATGCATCCATTTAGAGATACAGTGTATTGTAATTGGTTAATAATGTAATAGTTGATGAACTTTGGTGCCTCCAGCCCCCCTGCGGATTTTTTTTGTTGGAGGGTGAATAAGCTAATTCTTGGGGGTTTGTTTTTTGAGTAGAATTTAGTAATAACGGAGTCAAGTGTTTGAAACCATTTTGACGCGGGTTAAAATGGTATCATAGAGAACTGGTAATTGATCTGAGGTAAAATTTTCATTTTAATGGTGTTCATCCGTTTTATGAGATTGATTGGGAGATTATTCTAACACTTCAAATCATTTTCGATCTTGTCCAGGAGTGGACTGAAGTTGAGGTGGACTAACTCAGATAAATTAGAAGAAATATTTATACCAAGGTACTTGATATTGCCTATGGTGAAGGGGTGGTGAGAGAGTTGGTCTGCAGGACTCCATGAGTTCTCCGCCAGTGGTAGAATCGTTGATTTTGACCAGTTCATAGTGTAGTCGGAGAGATTTGAGAATCTGGTTATGGTGTGAAGGGTTTGTTGTAATGATGATTGAGGTTCTCGCAGATAGAGTAAGACATCGTCTGCGTATAAATTGATTTTGTGTTCAGACAATGGTCTGACATCCCTCGAATGTTGCTGTTTTGTCGTATTGCTGTTGCTAGTGGTTCAATAAAGATGGCTAAGAGTAATGGTGAAAATGGGCATCCTTGTCTGGTGCCTCTCTGCAGAGTGAATGCTTGATTCCAACCTGGTAGCAAGTGCCTTGGAGATAATTTTGATATTGGCATTGATTAGAAATAAAGGACGATAGCTGGGAGATTGAGTTGGATCTTTATCTGGTTTTAATAGCAGCTTGATTGATGCTGTGTTCATATAGGGGCGAAAACGTCCGGTTTCTTTTATCTCTGTAACAGTTCTTAGGAACAAATCCTCGGTGATCTGTTGGAAAGAGAACTCCAAACTTACCTTCAGGTCCTTGATTTCCTTGTGCATCTCACTGAGGATGTCCAGTTTTTTGTTGATGGACTGGAGGATGCCAAAGTCCGGAGAGAGCAAGTCGCCGGTATTGGTCGCGCTTGTCGGCTTTTTTTTGCTTGGACGGATTCTCGCTGCAGATCGCGGCGTTGGAGTCGTACATGATGCAGGCGTAGAAGTAGCGGTCGATGAAGTCCTCAAGATCCTCCACTGTGGCAAGTGCTCCGTGTGATAGTAGGTATGTAGAGGTAATATGAAGATAAGCGCAATGCTTAGTATGAAGAGCGTAAATCTAGCAGCAGGCGGCCACCATGTTAAATCTCAAATCTCACAGGCGTTCGCGATCTCACAGCATGCCACCTACTGGCCGTCTTTACATCAACAGGCTCTTTCAGGATCTTCTTCTTTCTCTGTGCTAGTTGTGCATTTGAGTCCTCACACCTGGGACATATGGATCCACTTTGGGCAAACACTTGTGCTGCTCAACCAGCTATCCATGAGTGACTCTAACTTCTGCCACAGAAAAAAAAAACCATTAGCTCCACTGGGTTGCTGGTGTTGCATCAAAAAGTGATAGGTGTCAGAAATTGATTTTGCTACAGCTGCTTCAGAATATGATTGCGTCACTTTTAGCCAGTAAGCCTGTTCACTTCTGACATCTGACACTTCCAAGGTGTAATTAGAATACCGGTGCTGCAGAGATGGAGTTCAAGTGCATTTTTTTATAGGAGGGGCAGGGCCAAAAGTGGTTATTTGTGATGTCATCTGCCTCCAAATCAGCAAACAGTAAAATTCAAGTGTCATAGCCACAGTTCAACACACAGAGGACATCATTTTACTCTAACGTTTTAACTGCAAAATTCACCAAACTGAAATACTTTCACAAAAAGGTAAAGAATCAGACAGACATAAATCCACCACAACCTCACCACTACTTAATTAGGCTCTGGCAAACAATAAAAATAGCAAATGTGTAGTTTTAGTCTCTCTTGTTATTGATACATGTTTTTTTACCTACAAAACCTGTGAAGCATTGCTACTGCTTACAATGTTAGTGTGCTGTGATGGTGTAATGGGTATTGGAATGTTGTTGCTACTTGTTCTGAAGCTGTGCTAGGGTGATTCCACTCATGCTGAGGGAAATAAAGAAAGGCTGTGAGCAGTTGCTTTTTGTGGACACTGACATGAAAAGAGATCTGTGTCACATTTGAACAGAGACAACCAGAATTGGGACACTTTGAGCTGCAGTTTTAATGTAACTCCAGAATCCTAGATCTGCCACTGTTTAGCTGTATGTGGAACATCGATGGGTTGTGTAGTCTCGAATGGTAATGACAGTAGAAGTTTGTCACATGCCACTCTTTGATCTTCTGTGGCTTCTTCATACAGAATCATGTGGTGATGTTGCGGTATGAAGCACACATTTTATGGCTGAGAAAGAAAATGATGGCAGGATCACCAATGGAGTGGCAACTGAAGAGATTCAAATACTCTCAAACTCATTTGGAGCGAAGAGGCCACGCAGGCAATCGGACCTCATTTTGAATTAGAGTATCAATGTGACTCCATGGGGACAGGAAGACACCCATTATGAAGAAGAGAAGGAGTGATTTCTCCAGACAGAACAAAGCATAAAAAGGATGTCTTTGTGTTAATATGGAAATAGGGCAGAGTAGTGCAAGGGTCCTCGGAGACTCTTTAATTATTAATAGAAAAAAGGAGGTAGAGCAGAGGAAAGGGTTTTTTTTGGGGGGGGGGCTTTTCTCTTGCAGATGTCTCTGAAAATGACACAAGGACATATTTGGGACTGAATTAAAGGTGGTATTTTTTGGTATGGCTAATGAAAATCTTGTGTGTCATACTTACAATTTTTGCAGTTTGTGCAGCAAACATGAAGACAAGTACACAACAAGTTCTGTGTGAAGTGTAAAGTCTTTACAAACAATGTAACAGGGAGAACTGCATTTTTTTCAACAGAGCTACAACACAGGAGTTCACCAAGCAAGACATCTTTTTTTTTTCTTTGGATACTTTTATGACTTTTGGAAAGCATTACCAGAAAAAAATTATGCTGTGTGGCTGTTTGTTAGCTGTTAAATCAGAGAAAGTGAATATAAGTGAGTGAATTGTTGGGTTGGTTTTGTTTAGGGATGTCACAACCTAAGTTTTTGGCTCCGGTTCAGATTCTTCAGTGCTGAGTAGCTGGAACCAAACTAAAGCAAAGTGGCCCATATGCTCCTGGTCAGGGTGAATGATAGCACTGGAAGATCAGAACACAAAGGGCACATGCAGCCAGGGACCACCAAACCTCCTCCCATAAAGAGGTTTTCAAAACAAACATCAATAAACCACGCCAATGCAACTGTTGAACTGTTGAAGTCATTTCAACATATGTCTCCTGTGCAAGTGTTTCACCAGAGATTGACGGTGAAAGGCGGTGCCAGAGTCGGTGCACCACTTGTTTTTGTGTGTGTTTGGACATTAGATTAGGTCTAGGGGCATCCTCTGGCACAGACAAATGGTTACAGGTGTTCCAGGTCAGGGCACTGAACCTTAGCAGAGGTTCGTCACAATACAGCATTCACGGCAGCCAGGGTCTGCCACAGATGTAACAGCCTCAGAGCCACAAACATTACGCCAGGCTTCACAGTTATCAGACCTTAATAAATGAACATGTTTGACATCAGAGCATCAACAACAGATCGCAGATGTCAGTGAATTCCTTAGGCCAGGTCTATTCAATTAACTTGTAATTGGGGTCAGTTCATGAAACTGAGGCAGAATAAGGGGCTGGAAAATATGAGTAATTATGGTAACAAAAAAGAAATCACAGCATACTGAAGAAGTCAATATATATTATATTCTGTAAAAATGCAGAATATCATGATGCACTAAGACATGTAGGCCCAAGGCATTGTTGGCATTCAAATGGCAATACAATGTTGAAAAATGGAGACACAGACAACTAGAGAAATGCAATTAACTAACAGAAAACATCCAGTTAATTGCACATAACTGTACTAACACAAATTTACAGCTCATAATCCTTAACTGACAATTAATATATACATTTCAGTGTTACAAGTAAAGAAGGGAATAATTATTAGAAACATCAAACTGCCCCTCTTCTCCAACGGGCTGAGAAAAGGAATGCACAGAAAGCTAATTGGTAACTGAATACATCTCACACTTGTTTTCCTTCTAAATAAATAAAATGGACTGCCTGATAAATCCACAAATGGACTACTACTGGACTCACTTTTGTCCATTGTGAACATAAGCCAGACACCTTAACAATCAGTCGAGGTTAGGCCTATCACAGACAATTAAGATTGCACTGATTTGAGTGACAGGCAACATCAAATGTATCTCCACCAACAAAAATAAAACCAAAGTGTATAGTATGGTACACAATAGAATCAAAACAAAATGGTATTGGTGGTATTTTATCAAGACAATGTATTTCGAATTGCATCACTCGTTTTAGGTGAGCCATATCAGTTGAATTTCATTCATTCAACTAATAAACAACTTCAATTCCAAGTGCACCAAATAAACAAACAAAACAAAACTGCATGGTATGCCTCTGAATAGATTTATAAAATATCAGTGCATGCCACTTTATCAAGGCAAAACATTTCAAACTGTATTCAACAATAATACCACATCAAGAAAACCATTAAGTGCATAATATGAGGTAAATACCATGTTAATTACATCATACTGTTAAAAAATCAATTCACATTTCTTACTTAATTGACATGCCTGTTACCTTCTCTCAGCTGACTTCATGAGTCCAGAATTTTTCAAAAGCTGCCTGCTGCAATGACTGTCGCAAGTGATTGGACGACTGAATGTCAATGAGTTCCAGCTGTAAAGACGCCTCATCCAATGATGATACCAGCTCTTTTCCTTTCAATGCAAAAGCTGTCTCAACATTCACACAGAAAGGGTCCTTTACAAGTTTCATCACTTCACTGGAGATGTTGAAATCATCAAATCTTTTTGCAAGGCTTTTTTCAGTGAGTCAATAAAGTCTTACATCACCTCTGTAATTTGCAGGCCAGATTTTCTCAATGTGGGGAAGTGGAGGATTTTGCCAGGACAAGGATCAGCAGAGAAGAGTGAGAGCTTTCTTGGCCAAAGACATCACCTCGGCCTTCCTCAGTTTGTCCAAAAGGGACTCAAAAACGTCCGATGCAAAGGACTCAACTCTCTTCATCTTTGATGTGTCAGAAATTTGAATTTGCTCGATGATGCTTTATTGGGTTTTTTGGGTTTTTTCTCATCCGCTTCCACCTCCTCAATGGATGCTCGCATGCACTCTTGACTGTCTCTGAGTGTGTAAATGGCTTTTTCTTTTTGCCCAATATCCATGCCACTCATAATGATGCCGCAGTTGCCCCATCTTGGTTCGTGCAGGCCTGAAACAAAATGTGACGTCTTTGCTCAGAACAAAATGTTAGCCGTTATCTTCTGTCTCCGAGCACCATGTTATCTTCTGCCTCCAAGCATCAGAACTGGGTGAGAATGTAGCAGCAAAGTTAGCATGCGCTGTCCTCAAATGCCTTCTCAAAATTAACCCTTTGCACATGGAGAGGCACTCGTTGCAGATTAAGCACACCGGATTCGCATCAACAGCAATAAACGTGTATTTCTCTGTCCATTCATTGTTGAACTGCCTGATCTCTTAATCAACTTTTCATTTTTTTAAGGTAAACAGAGACACTTTTCTTGTAAGGCCAAATTCCTGCTAGGCTTGAAAGAAGCAAGTCAGAGTGAGTGCGGTCACAGTGGTCAGAGTGCAGCACTGGAGCGCCAATCACTGCGATTGGTCATGTGTGGTCTCGCAAAATACACGTCCACTCGAAACAGGTAGATATTCTACTTGTTTTGCCACCATGGCATAAAGGGGTGCATACTGCCACCTACTGCACAATAGAATGCACAGTTAACCACAGTCATACACTGTGTATGAAAATAATCATGTGTAATAACTACACTTCACTCAAAGGGCTGGTGGAAAATTCCTGGGGCCACCAATTGAATAGCCTAAGATTTAGGCTATCAACACACCTCAATCTGCTGAAACATTTAGTAACAGGCATCATCTAATCCATTAACAGGCTGTCTATCATCTCTTTTTAGTTCTTACCTTTTTTTTATAACTTGCTTCAAAATAAGTTTAAGCCATCTGCAGAAGTCTCCAAGAACTTGGAGGTGACTGGGTCAGGTGGGGCTTTTTGCACTTGAGTCTCTGTGTCTCCTCTCAACATTTTTGTTGTCAGCAAACTTCACAGTATTTGGTTTTTCATTAATACAGATGCTGGCTGTGCTACCGTGTTGGTCCAGACCTACTTGAATATCCATCTACATCATCCACAAAAGCATGTCATGTAGGTCTGTAAGGTGCAAATGGTTTTAAGACAAATGGAGGCCAGTGCAGCAGGGCACTGGATGCAGGACAGGACCCCATGAGCAAACTGGATTGACACAGAGAAGCCAACAGTGTTGTAAATTATATCAGTACTGAAAAAATATACTTCAGTTGAAGTATAGTTACCTTACCAGAAAATGACTCAAGTCAAAGTAAAAGTCTACCATGAGAATTCTACTCAAATCGAAGTCTTAAAGTATATCACATTGTCTCTCCTCAAGTATCAAAAGTACTCAAGTAAATGTACTCCAAGTAAAAGTCAAAGTACCATTTTTTTTTCCAAGTTGGTCATCCCCTTAAAAAATACATTTAAAGTGGGTGCAAGCAACAGCTTAGACAAAAAATGGACAGGCACACAGATACACACACAGGGACACACACACACACAGGGACACAGATACATACACACACACACACACACACACACACACACACACACACGCGCGCGCGCACGCACACAGATAGACACACACACACACACACACACACACACCTCAGAAAATTAAATGAGACAGACAGACCCCTGATAACAGAACAGATCAGGACAAACAATGCTGCATCTTCCAACAGTCCAGGAACTTGGGACACCAGTTGGGCATGATGAGAACCATCAAACAGCCAGGGTGCAGGCAGCTGCGCAGAGCACACATTCACCAATCACAGAATTTGCGGTTAATCCTCAGAAAAAATTGGTTCTAAAAGTTTTTGCTCTGCTGCTTGACTGATTGAACGGTTTGTGAAAATCCACAGATCCCACTAAGCGCAGCTGTGGACATGCCAGGCTGGAGCGACTGATTAATGATGACCATGCGCAATGCAAATCAACAGTAGATAAAAGGGGGAAAGAAATTTTCCCCGACCCACTGTCATAGTAATGGAAAAGTAGTCGTAACGAAGATGCTTCTGTGAAATGTAGTGGAGTAAAAGCATGCTTTTATTTTTAAAAATGTAGCCAAGTAAAAGTAAAAGTCGCAGGCTCAAAAAATGCTCCAGTAAAGTACAGATACTTCAAAATTATACTCAAGTACTATACTTAATTATTGGTACTTAATTACAATACAACACTGCATAGTTGATGGTATTTCTTTTCTTCAGTCTGTGTAATTACATGATTCAAAAACACAAAGAGGAGCTAGGCATCAACTCTACACCAAGAAGAAAGTGTGTCAGGGCAGAACAGTTGAAGTGATGAACAGGTATTTGCTTATTCTCTTTCCTGTTTTGAAGACATTCATGAAGTTTGCAGATCCTCGCTGAATCTTTCACGTGGGTTGGTGTGGTTGGGAGCTGTGGCCATCTGGCTCATCAGGGCATTTTCACCCCTTTTGAATAGGGAGAGGCACAGTGTTGGAAGATGAAACGAGAATGCAGAGTGATGAGTGTCCCAGCTGAGAGTAGAATGCCACGACCACGCATACTTATCGGTGAATATTTTATGACCGAGCCTCAATTCAGAGCAGCTGAAGACTTTAATGTTTGTTTACACATCTGTTTTCCTTTTCTGTATCCAGGTTGTTTGAAAAATGACATTGTTCAAAAACAAAGAAGAAACACACCGGCTCCTCACTCGCCTACAATAAATCTCACACATGGAAACTTTTCCCTGTCCAATCCAAGCTCTGAACATTTCTGATACAACTAATGATGAACTTAAAGGTGCTATATGTAGGATTTTTAGTAAAAGCTATATTTTTAATTAAATAATACCTCAAAACTACGTTTAGAGAGGTGCAGAATGGAAATACAGTGTTTTCTCAAAAAATTGTATTTCTCCTGAAAATAATTATAATAGAAATTTTGACGGGTTCGA
>JAUESE010083898.1:0-13350 GCA_032274725.1 Malacoctenus triangulatus | reverse complement strand
TAGCACCTTTAAGTATTTATATTCTGTTTATGTCTAGGCCTGCAGTCACGCCTTTGCTGGACCCAGTGTCCGATTGGCCAAGAAATAATCCAAAGCAACACTTTTTTTTTTTTTAAACCGGTAATTGTAGTCATAGTATCAAAGGGCCCGTTTGAAGTATCCCTCTCACTCCCACAGGAGGTCTTTTTCACCTGTCATGAGCTTCAAGAGAGACAAGACTGTGAATCCAGCATCAGCCTTGTTGGCCTCTCCTGTGTGGCCATCCTGCCGGTGGAATCGCTCCTCTTTCTGCACAAACGTGCCCTCGGGCTACAACAGACAGGCGGAGGCAGCGTGTGCATGTGTGTGTGTGTGCATGTGCGCACGTGTGCGAGTGCTCCACGAGCCCGCAGTGTGTGCGTGCCCGCACGGGCGCTGGCGTGCGGTGGATGTGTCAAGGACAGCTGTTCCTTCTGTTTCTGAGCAGGGCCCGGGGCGAAGCCCCGTCCAGCCCGTCCAAGCGCTCCTCTCTTCGGGGGACAGCGATGGATTGTCACAGCTCTCCGCCCTCGATAAATCCTTCCCGACGGCAATCAACACAAATCTGCAAAACTCCTGCTGCTTGAAATTTCTGTTTGTTTAAGTTTTAGCGCTGGAAGACTTGGAAGTGATGAATGTGAGATTGTTTCTGTGCCGCTCGCGGATCGCTCAGACCGAGGGAGCGTTCGGGGGAGCGTGTGCAAACGGGCTGCATGCGACGGCGGAATTGGGACACAGAGAGAAAACAGGATTGTGTGTGCCGAGTATTACAAATTATCCCTCCTATAAATATTAACCAGAGAACTTCTTTCAGACAGTGAATGGGTACAGCAGAGAAGGAACACAAAACCAGACACGAACAGAAAAGGGTTGTAGGTGGGGTGATTGGCAGGCTAAATTATAATTACGGTATTTTAGGTCATTTAAACCAGGAATATTCCCTCACACACCCCCCAACATTTTTCAGCTTTTACAAAAGCACGGGGCCCAGGAGGGAGCGAGAAAACGTTCTTGTCGGAGTTTGCCTGTCATCAGCATTCATTATTTCAAACCCATCTGAGAACTGGATATTCAAAATAGATCTTACATGAATAAATGCATGATCTTTTTTTTACCTTAACTAGCAGATGTCACCATTTTGTGCCTGGTGAAGTTATACGTTTGTTCACGTTATTCTCCAGCTCTTCACACTGTCATCGCGATCTTCCATCACCTCACCTGATGGATTTGCTGACTCCTGTAACTTTTCTTCGTGGCCCAAAAGTCTTTCTCAAAAAAAGTCAGAAGACAGATGCTGCAGAAATGAGTTTCCTCTGAGGCCCTCAGTCAGTGGGAGGAGCTCGGAGTAGAGCACCTGTTCCTCTGAATCAAACGAGGCTAGTTGAGATGGCTCGGGCGTCCGTTTCAGATGCCTCCTGTTCCCCACTTCTGTGGAATCATCCTGCCAGGATAAACAACGGGTCTGTGTCTCCTTGGGGTGTCGCTGAAAGTCTGGGTGTCTCTACTGAGACCTCGGACTCACCCCTGGATTTTGTGTTCAACCCTTGATCTTGTGCTGGGTTTCTACTGTGCAGCTGTGGAGCATTTATCTGTCTGTTAGTTTGCATTAGGCTCACAAACCAGACGCAGCAGGACGAGGTTTGGAGTCTGGAGCTGCCCTCGCTCACTCCGGCGCCGGTATCCTCGGTTTCTCCAACTGGCCTGAGCGTCGCTGAGGATACCCCCCCGCCCCAGTCAAACTCCTGGCTAAGCAATTTAGGGGGAGAGAAAACTTTACTTTCAGCTTACAGTGGCTTTTCAGCCATGCAAACACCCCCTGGGGTTTACCTTCAGCTACCCTCATGCGCCCACACATGCACCTATAAAAAAAAAAAAAAAAACACAGAATCTCATAAAGAAAAAAACTGGGGAAAAGTCGACACCCACCTTCTCCCAGTGAAATTTAAATACGGAAAATTAAAAAACACTCATACAACATTTCCCTTGAGGGGGAGTTACAACAAACGACAAAATGTTTAGTGAAAAAGGAAAAAGATAAACGTGTTTGGTTCCTCTAATGCCTGCGACTCTCTGCAGTTCCTACAGCGTTCAGTCCTCCTTCGGAAATACGGCCAGTATTTGTTGTTTTAATTGAATTTTTCAAGTAGATATCCTCTCTTTCTTATCACAACCAAGCATTTTGATGAGTCCAGTCTGCGCGTAATGCACAGAATTTTGTTAAGAAAAATGTTTCCCCCCCCCCGGTCATTTTACACCCTCAACTCCTCCTCTGTGTTGCTAGCTGCAGCGGCAAGAGCCAATCAGATTCACTGGGCTTCTCCTCTCGGGCTGGACAGCTTAGTTCAGTGACCAGCCCCTCTTACACTGGTCCTTGGTGATGGCATCGATATGTTGAGTTTGTGGGGGAACTACAGGGGCGTTTTGGGTGTACTTCGAGAGAAGACCCTTTGTCTGTGTCGTGTTTCTACCAAATTTCAGTCCCCCTCGTCCCGTCCTCCAGGTGTCTGGCTTTGCCCATGTGGGCGGTGCAGGTTGTTCTGCCTCGCGGCCCTCGGGCCTGCGGTGCCTTCGGCGGCTGAGTGGGACCAAACAGCTTCTATTGGGAGACAATAGAAAGCAGACAATAGATTCTCCCAGAGGGAGCGTTTGCAGCCTTTGCACCGCTTACATTGCTCATGCCAGAGGTTTGGTTGCAGTTCGGTTCCCTTCCTCTACCCGACCACCGCTCGGCGCCCACATTTCAGTGCTACAGCCAGTGTGCTGCCTCCATGTGGGGGAGTCGGGCTGTTGAGGGCAACACAATAACCGTCACTGCTCTCTGCACTGGTGGCGCTAACTGTTCCTCTATTCACTTCACGTTTCCTAACGTCCTGTTTGTCCCTTGTCGTTGTCATTTTATTGGTAGTAAATAAGCAGCTGCACGTCTCAACATGCACCTTCACAGTGTTTTGGTATGTTTGTTCTGTCTTGTCTAGTGAATAAATGGAGCTATTGTTTATGCATCCTTCGGTGTTTTGTCCTTGTCCATGACTTCACATTATTTATCACTTTACGATTATACTCAAAGAAATGGACACAACGATTATCGCTTGTTGTTTCGAGGAACATCGGGGTGACCGTGGATCAGCGGGTAGAGCGGGTTTGCCCTTCGATCTAAATTTTGGTGGTTGGAATCATCTCATTCTTCCTCTGTGTGTGTCAAAGTGTTGAGCAACACACCGAACAGTAGATTGAGCCACAGCTCTCGTGTGTGTGTGCATAGATGTTTGTGTGTGATTGGGTGAACGCTGCTCACAGTGCAAAGTGCTTTCACACGGCTGAAAGCAACGCAAAGAAAGTGCATTTTAAGTCGAGTCCATTTACCATAATTGGGCAGGACACAGGAAACACGGGTGCTTTGTAGGAGGCTGCTGCCACATAAAGTGCTCATACCCGGTTTACTCTGCGATTCTTGTTCCCGCCCTGCTGGGTGAAAACATTCCCAGCATGCACTGTTAGTACTGCTCCAGGCACTGGCAGTGCATCCCCATTTAAGCACAAACAGAGACGAAGTGTTCATTGTTAAGTCCAAAAGTTGCAAAACTTAGGTGAAATTTGGCTCCGAGACGATGCTAATGATGCTACTGTACAACAATGCAGGATGTTACAGGGGGGGAAAAATCTGCTAATTAGCTTGGAAATAACTTTATAACGCTCTTACTTTTCTGTCTAAAAACAGCTGTTTGTTAGAGCACATCTTTGATTTTTGTGTTTGGAAACCCCGCTCATTTTTTTTTTAAACCTAAGCAGCCAAAAGCGCATGATGCAAAAACACTCTTTTGTTTTTTATAGCTACTGTAGTTCTGGAACATTACAGTAACCACTGGCTAAAAGATGACATCTTACTCAATGTGAATGTCAGTCCTACATATAAAGTCACAACAGTTAATAAAGTCCATTCGTTGCCATTTGTGAAAGGTGAAATTGTTTACCATTATCTTGTGCCTGATAGACAGAAAAGACTGATTTTTTCTTTAAATCACCTCATTACTGGATACCGTGACAACACAGTTCCTGCAGTTCTCACTGCACATATTCACACCAGACCTGTCTGGTCCTCTTCACAGTTTGTTCCTTAGAAAGTCCACTTTTTGGGGTCTCGTTTTTGATGCACCTTCGAAATTTCTTGAGGACCAAACAAGTCTACTCCGGTCCACTAGAAAAGGTGGCTCTCAGTTTGGGGACCATGTGTAGTTACACAGGCGATTTGGTCCGTTTAAAACAGTGCTGTGTGAATGCGAACCAAACCGAATAAAAGCGTGTAGTTTGAGAGTGAAAGCACTCTCAGAGTGAGAGTGGGAATGGTTGCTTCACTGTAATGTTTTGTTGCAGCCTTTTAGCCTTTAAGAAAAAGAATGTAAACCACTTTATGAATGCAATTTCAACCTAAAGTCAATATATTTTCAGAAATTCTTTCAGTATTTTTCAAGCTAAGAAGGGTGATGACAATAATTCTCACTTTTCATCTTGTCTTCTAAACTTTACATCCTAAAAAATGCATATAATCTTGCTTTTGGCTTTGAATCTATGAATCTATTTCAGATACTTTCCTAATTCAAACATGCTGTTTTACGAACAATCAGGGCTACTTGGAATTCCTGCCATTATGCACCATGCAGGATAAATATGTTTGACTTTTCAATCACTTTCGATAGTACCCAGCTTTAAAGCAGCCACTGCCTAAAATACCCTTCATTTCCTCTGAAATTACCATGGCAGCGGCACCGCAGGAATGCCTATATTGGAAGCACCTGAGCGGCGATCACACGCGACCCCGTCTGATTGGACCCACATTTAATACGTCTGAGATGTTTTTCCACGGCCTGACAAGTGACCTCAGCAGGATTCACTGACTTGATTGGAACAGGACGTGGGTTTCAAAATGTTCCCTTCGGAGAGAACCTCACGTATCGCGGCGCGGCAGACTGATCTGGGTAATAAACCTGCAATGGCGCCAATGAAAACTGTGATAACAATAAGGAAAAAGTCCTTGTGATTTCAGCTTGATCAGGCAGAAAGCCATTTAAACGTCTCATTCAGTCTCTTCGACATGTTATTCAGTTTGCACAAGACACTGTACATATTGCGGAGCCTGCGGCGACACAATAAAAGCTCCCTTATGGATCAGACCGTTTCCTTTAACGCAGATTTCCGTGATGATCACAGAAGCTGCATCACATCCAGTAGCAGAGCCGCAGCGTTGCTGCTCATCAGAACTCGTGGCTTATTTATTTTATCCAGCCTATTTATCAAATGGTACACGGTCGCTTTGTGTGCAGAGAGAACATTCCAGAAATGTGCTGTGCCATCACATTCTCATTCTTAGTGCTGTTTGTTTAATTATGTTGTAAGAGGCTTAAACTGTATGGTGCTGGGTGTATTTTTTGCTCAAATTATATGCGCTCCCTGAGATGTGGAGCACCAAGACAGTGTGTGCGTACGCGCGTGCGTGTGTGCGTGCGTGCGAGTGCGAAAAAAAACTGCATACGTGTGTTCATTTCAGTAACAAACCTGTTTGCAAAGATCAATAGTTTTGCTCTATAATGCGCATGTTCTTGAAGTCTTGTTAGGGCATCCTGGACAATGCATTGTTAGCTAATTAGACTTCAACAGAGTCATCGATTATTGTCCGTCCGTCGAGCCGGAGTCTGCAACGTATGTGAACATGCTGCACTCGTCTGAGTCGCTCAGGGGCTGCCAGGAGAATGTCAACACCAGTTGCGAGGGTAAAAAAAAAAGAAAAACGAAACTGTTAGCTGCGTGAAAATTAGCCCGAGGCCAGCGAGTAAACACATTTTCCTGGCTAATTTCTGAACTTCTCGTCACACAAAGACGCACTTCAGCGCTGAATGCGAATGTAGATTAAGGCCTTGTAAACATTCGCTGGCAACGTTTATTAAAGACTCGGCAGAGCACCTGTTTTTTTGTTTTGTTTTTTTTGTTGGTTCTGATTCTTATCAGGATGAAAACTTTGGAAACAAGAACGCGTTTAACTTCTTATCACTTCATCGTTGAACAAATTTATATTGAGGGAACTCAGTTGAGAGTGTCTTTTCATAGGCACAAAAACTGTAGCACTTTCATTTGATTTATACACCACGAGACTTTGTGAGGCGTCGAGTACGTGTCTCAACACCTTGTTGATATGGCAACAATCAAATTGTTTAAACACCCTTCGATGGAGGCTGGACTCCGGCCATGAAAAACTAAAGAGGTACTTCATGCTCCTTTATTCTCTATAGTCCATCGTACACAGATTGAAATTTGTATTGTAAAAAATAATGTCTTGTACGTCAAAGATCATCTAAAACCACATTTCAGCTGAATGAGGTGTTGAGAGTAAGTTTCTGGTTACTATCAGTGTCAATAGATGCATGTTGTTTTTCTCTCGCCCACTTCATTCATGAGCAAAGTTATTCAAAAAAAGGAGCTCAGTGTTTGACGAGTCTACACCATAACCACTCACTCCTCTGTATTCACTCCTCGAAAGTCCTCCGGGAGAAAATTAGTGGCACCAGATGTCCTGTGATTGTAATATCCAAAAATCCTGTCGAGATATCAGTGATCTTTGCCTCGCTGCCATGTTGGAGGAGTCTCACACGCCTACAATTTACAAAAAAAAAGACTCTCCAGAGATTCAAGCTCCTCACAGTATCAGTTATAATATTTTCCGCTCCAATATTTGGTTAAAGGAACTCACAAAACCTCCTTTTGACTTTTTTCCCATCTTGCAAATACTAAAATCTGATTGGATTTGTTCAACTTTTGTAACATCAGACTTGTGTGTAAAAGGTTAGAATTTTACTCTCTTTTGGGCCTCAAAAACATCAAAGGACCTTCAAATATACTCCTTTTGACAGACACATTGCAACGAGCACATGTGATCAAATGATGACTCTGAACAATCAAAACACGTAAATGTGTGTGAACATGTGTGTCTTTCCACATGTCCGGAGTGCACCCAGCCTTCACCCAGTGTGGGTTCAGACTGGCCCCTGAACACTGGGATTAGATTTCATAGAAGCAACAGTGATGCACAAACACAGATCTCAGCGCCTCCTTTAAGTTGGCAGCAGTCAAAGATAACTCCAAGCTGAACAAATACAACTAAAAAGGACTCAACGTTCGTGCCAAACGCAGCTGGACCCCGGGCACCAATCACTGATCCCCCTTGATCCACGATCTGTCACCTCAGCGGTGACGAGCCAAACAAACTAGATGGAAGCAGGAAGTGGGCCAAGAATTCGGAGAACGAGACCACGGACAGGAAGGTGCATACAAAAAAAAAAAAAATACTACCAACATGAATCTACCAACATGAATCTAAAAATCAAGTCCTAGTAATTGTGTGGTAACAGTATGGAATCAATTCCAAAAATCATGTATCGATTCTTAACTTCTCTCTCTCACTTTGCCTTGATGTTTTCTTCACTGACTTCATTTCTGGAAGAAGTGGTTGAGGACAGATAACTACACTGACACTCGGTGGGCAAATAACCTTCCTTGATTTTTGCGATCATATTCCTAAATCAAGACACAGTAAAGCTTCAGTTTCAATGATTCATTGATCCTTCGGAGTCTGATGCAAAAACTGAAGCAAACTTTTCCATATGAAAGAATGCAAATCCTCTTAATCTGCCCAAGAAGCCCAAAGATATTGCAGTGAGATGTATGCCTGAAATGTGACATTCTTTGATGATTGTGTTGAATTATCGAACGACTTCTGTCGAATCTGTTGCTCCTCATTGTGACACGACCTGATTCTGTCCTTGCTGCTGTAGTGATCAGCGTGGCCACTAGAGGGCCTGATATAATCCCCTTATTTGTTGTGTTTGCTAATTGCAAAATCATCAGACACAGTAACATTTTATGTGAGGACCTCGTCCAAGAGCTTCCTGTTTCACTTTGGTTACAAGACATTTCTTCCCCAAACTGCAAACGATCAAGTGTGAAAACAAAAATGATTCTGAGACCTTCTTTCCTTTCTGAACTGTCATTTTTCACTCCACAAAATTACAAAAAACTTTAAAGTCAGAAACAGACTTGTGAGAAGAGCCGAACTTCACTCAGCGACTCGAAATGATCACAAAACCTTCAGACAGAACCTGCGTTCAGGTGAGGTTCGGACGAGCTCACAGTTATTAAGATATTTTTATAACTCTCGATCAAAACCGCACTCGGAGTTCCAGTTGAACTGAGAGCATCGCTTGGCTCCTC
Source organism: Malacoctenus triangulatus (assembly GCA_032274725.1). Lineage (NCBI taxonomy): Eukaryota > Metazoa > Chordata > Actinopteri > Blenniiformes > Labrisomidae > Malacoctenus > Malacoctenus triangulatus. The sequence goes on along the minus strand of JAUESE010083898.1, from coordinate 5,076 downwards.
AGTCACTCATCGAGGCGCTTCAGTCTCTCTGCTCTCAGCAGCCCCGCCTCAGCTTCAAACGGCTGATCTCAGTTTGAAATAATGAAAGAAAAATGAACACAACCAAGCACAAAGACAAACAACTGACACACAGCGGTAGCAAATGCACTGGAGATTGTGAAGCATTGAGCTAATGAAGAGTCTGATGTGTCGGATTACAATAGTACAGCAGCCATGAGCCTCAGTGATGCTTCTACACACGTATATAACGCGTATCCTCAACAACACGTCCTACTACCCGAAAAACAGTCTCGTCTTCAGTTGAGAGCGACGCAAGTCTTCCCGTTTGTTGCTGCAGCTCAAAAGTGCCTCGACATACTCGAGACTCGACTGTGGACTCCGGAAGGAGCCCCCATCACTGCCCACCTCCTTCTCTCAGTCCAAGGAAACACGGTCTGTACAGAGGAGTCACTCAAATTCTTGGCCTCCTCCATCTGGCAAGATCTAAAACGGGCCACGGACACGAGTGCCATCCTGAGGAACACGCTGCAGAGGACGTGCTGCTCGCGCCAGCTCAAGGAAGTTCGGACTCCCACAGGAGCTCCCCGGGACATTTTACACCACTGCTGCCACGGAGCCCGCGCACGGCTTCTCCATCACGGCATGCTGTGGATTCACAGCCGCAAGGGGGAGGAGGAGACTTCAGGGAGGACAGCAGAAAAGAGGACGGTCTCTGTCTAACGTCCTCCAGGTGAGATCATCACGGACCCCCGCCCCACGCGAGCTGTTCAAACGCCTTCCCCCGGGCAGACATGTGGGATCTCCAAGACTAAAACGGCAGAGTGCAGAAAAAGCCTTCTTCCAACAAGACGTCTCCGAATGTCACAAAGAATCCTAAAGAGAATCCCCAATGAAAGAATGTCCTCGCCCTCAGCGGTGATGTTCAGCTTGAAGCCTGTCTTTCCCCTCTGAGGGGCCTCCAGTGAAGCTGCAGCTGAGGCCTCCCCTGGGGGGGCGGGACCTCAGAGATTACAGAGAGGGTTCGGGGGTCTTGCGAGGTAGTTGAGAATATGTTTCACATGTAAAAGAAGAAAAACCAAGACACTTTCTGGGATCAAGAGCAGACCCAGAAAACTGTCCGTTGCCTTGATATGAGGTGCAGGTTGACATTCAGGCCGGATCGTCATCATTGTTTTACAAACAAACTTTAACAATCACAATTTATTTTTAATGATTAAAAAAAAAGCTTTAAAGGCAGATTAAATGTAATGTATTTATGATGTTGGCTGACAGACAAGTGCCTAAACATTCATCCATCCATTCATCTTCATTCTGAAAAGGATTCGGCGAGAAGAGGGGGGGAGGGTGGCGGTGGTGGTGGGGTGGGGGGGGGGGTGAGTCTTGATTCACCCTGGAGTGCCGCCAGCTCCCTGCACAGCCAACACAGAGAGACAATCACCCACACACACACTCACACCCACAGGCAATTTGGAGTTACCAAGCATGTCTCTGGACCGCAGTTAAAAGCGCGATTGAAAAAACAAACAAACACAAAAAAAACAAAACAGGCAGATCACACAGAATCTTCCGAAATACCACTTCAGCCAGTCGGTTCAAAACGGGGAACCATCTTGCAGGGACCCATCAGTGCATTTTAATGCCAGGTTTGCTTAGGATACCTCATGGTATCAGTACAGTAAGTGTGGTGAAGGTTAGCAGTTAGGGATCAATTAAGCGACCCAGCTTAACTTCACATCGCTCCACCTCGCGGATGGTTCTCTCCGTCGACGTGGCCTTTTGTGACCACGAGACAATCGATGAGGCATCAGGGAGCCAACTTCCCCTCGTCCGGCATCTGACATCTGTCCTACAGAGAGGCGACGCCGCGTCTGCGTCCACATCATTACCTGTTGCCAGGCTACATCAAGGCCATGGCGCCAGCTCTGAGTGCTGTGGTTGAGAGTGACCCCCCGAGGGGGGCGGGGGGCAGGATGCACCCTGAGGCCCCCGCCGAAAAAAATGAATGTCGCAGGATCTGCTTCCTGTCATTATGATGTGAAATTTACATTTTCATTTACCGAGGGGGGACGGACCTGCTGTCATCACGAGACGTGATCATTTTCTTTCACCCCACGTGGCGTTGAAACCTTTTTTTATCTTCAGCTCGACTCGTGTGCCCCCTCTCAAGGCGCTGCCGCGTGGTTGGCTTCAGCAGTCTGGGCCCAAAAGGCCGCCCATCATTCTGGCCGCGATTTTCTCTCCTCTGCACTGACTGGGACTTCCTTTGACACCCAAAAGCAATGGATTTGCATATCTTTTCCACAACTGGCTCTCATCTCTCTGGTCTCGCTGGTCTCGCTTTCTCTACACATGACAATTGAGAGAAATCCAAGGTTTTATTGGATTCTGCCCCCCCGCCATCCAGCCTCACATGTGGTCCTGCACACGCTCCACTTCACAAACTGTGACCACGGCTGCTCCGAGGGTGGGAGAGGAAACGACTGAGGCCGGTCAGGAGACACCAGGAAACCTGACATGAAGGAGACAGTGTTGTATCTGACTAAAGTGGATCCAAATACCTGTAAAAAGCTTGATAGCTATCGATTGGTTTGGGCGGCAGGTAATTGTCATTACACATTTCTGATATTGAAAAACCATTTTTCTATCTGCGGGCACTTGTAGCATGATTAATTTCATCAGAGCCGACGGTTTATTATTGTGACGGCCGCCCCGTTCCTGGGAAGGGTAAATGACAATGCGACAGACATTCACGGGGTCGTAAAAAGATAACATGATCACACCAATATTACCCAGCAGAAGTCATGAATATATTAAGTTAGCAGGAATAATCTCCATGCTTATTACCTTGTGCTGACCCGAGATCATTCACAGGTTCCTTTATTATCAAAAATGTGATTGTGTGCATATGCAGAATCAAGCACGGGCAAAACAGAAAGAGCACGAGCATGTCGCTCTGCAACAGTGTGTCCGCTCATGCAATAAATGTCGGGGGGGGGAAGGAGGAGGAGGATATATGGCTTGTTTCTCTGAAGGGTTTCAAAGGGGGAGGATGGGGGGGGGGGGTGGGGGGGGTTTGGGAGGGCCTGCAGGGAGACCAGATACCCGGGATCTACTTTAGCATCTCGACGAGGATGAAAAACGGCTCGCTCAGGGACATGTGGACCTTCCACCCTCCACTCTCAATGAGGAGTGAGGCATGCGTGTGTGTGTGTGTGTGTGTGTGTGTGGTTGCCGCTTCCCGAGCGTGTTTGTGTGTCTCCACACAGGCTGCACAGCTCAGGCTGCTCTACGCGAGCATGAGTGGTGTAATAATTAAGAGGCCTGGCCCCTCCAGTCCCGGTCAGCGTGTCTATTATTGGTTCAAGCTGTGAGTTATGTCGCTGCCAGTGGACTAGAATAAGCGCTGATTCAATCAGATGGGAGACAATTAATCATTTCACTTTTCTGTGATTCATTAGTTCACACAGATGTTTGCAGAATTAGGTTTGGGAGAGTCCAGGTTGAAGGTTTTCAGACACCATCCATTATTCACCGGCCTCATTGTCTGGACTGGATCAGGATGCCTTCAGTGAGCCGCTCCAAATGGAAACGACACGTTTCAAATGACGGCATTGTTCAGCACAGGGATGGAACGACGACTGCACAGTCCGATCCTGTTGCACAGGTTGTTTTTTTTGATTGGTGACTCTAAATTATCCACATATGTGACCATGTGTGCGTGAGTGTGCCTTCTGATGGACTGAGTGTTTCCTGCCTTTGCCCACCACCAGCTTGGGTCGGCTCCAGCAGCCCCTGCAGTCTATAGAATGAATAAATGAATGAAGTAGAATTGAAGTTTATTTACAGGCACTGCCAGCGAGATCACTGCAGAGCCATCGGTGGGACAGAACTCGGCCTGTCTGCCACCGGAGGCAGGACGCAGACATAGAAACCAAAGGTGGTTTTATTTCTCATGCTGAGCAGTAACCCGTACTTGTTGGACTTCATAATATATTCAATCATTTCTAACTCACCTTTTTATAATTGTGTTTGGATTCAAAAAAACAATTTGAGTCATTGCTCACAAAACTGCACACAAACCGATAATCACAGAAATGGATTTTGCACCGTTGCTTGTCGTGCAGTCTTGAAGAAGGATGGAGCGACCGTCCTGGTGGGTTTCTGGGGATACGACATCACCCACTGCACGCTGAAAGACACCGGCATTTGGCGCGCAATCGAGCCGAGTCTTGTCCGCAATTTGTAAAGACTCGCTGTAGTAGCCAGCCACCATAATAAGAGAGCAGCTGAAAGCCACTTACTATTTTTCGTAACGTCACCTCGTACCACCTGAGCCACGGCCAACGTAATGTGACATGTTTCGAATGCGTGCACAGTATTTGCCTTTTAACCGTTTTTTTTCTCATCAGCCTCCGTTTTCTGCTTTTTTATTTCCTGCCATTTTTATTCGGATTAATTCGAGTATTTTTTCTTTAATGATCGCGATCCGGGCGGACGGTCCACTTCTCAGTTCGATGTCAGCTCTCAGGCATGCTCAGATTATGCTCGAGCTCTCTTTGATATGATGCAGATTTCACAGTCGAATGAATGGCATTAAGCTGCCCGGTCCCCGAGGCGCCACACAAACCCTAAACTAGAGCATATCCAGCACCGGGCTCCACAGCTGGTACGGAGTCCTTCCACCGACAAGTTTCCCTTCGGTCTACTGCAAGCACGTCCGCTGTCACTGGGAACAACTCTCTTTATTCATGTCGCTGCAATATTCAGCCAAAAGGACCCTTTTTCATGCTTCCACTGACAAACTGCAGTTTTACTCTGATGTTGGCTCTTTTGGACAGAAAAAGTTGTTGTTGTTTTTTTTTTCTCTGTCAGTCTTCTCATGTAGGTCAGAACTGCAGCTTTCTGGCTTTGGACTCTTGAATTTTCAACAGAAGTAGTTGCAAAAAGTGTTCAAAACAAACTCGTTATTTAATCTGAAACACTCACAGATTTGTGTAGAGCAGGGGTGTCCAATCCTGGTCCTGGAGGGCCGCAGCCCTGCATGTTTTCAATGTGTTCCTGCTCCAACACACCTGA
>JAUESE010083881.1:0-13352 GCA_032274725.1 Malacoctenus triangulatus | reverse complement strand
TGCCGTGGTTTCCGGTAGTGTCGTGAACTCGCAGGCGGCAGTTATTTACAACTGTTTAGGCTCTAAAAACATTCTAAGTGATTTGGTTTCAAGTAAATTATGGACGGTACCCACTCAGGACACTTGGATTACATTGGACGAGCAGCATGGAGGATTATTGACACGTTTTTGTGGACTTTTATGGACGTTTTTGGATTGGGCCCTATTGACCACCATTATTTGAGCGTGGGCACAAAACAAGAAATCTCAAAGATCTCCAGCTGCATTTGAGATGTCTAAAAAGTGCTTCCGAGTGTTGTTCAGCGTGGGGGTGAGTAGAAAATGAAGGCACATTATTGTTTGGGTGTAGTATTCCTTTAACCTGTCTGGTACCAATAACACCTGATGTCTTTTCCCCACCTGTGACTGTAACATTTACCGTCGGAATAATTGCTGGAAAATGGGTTTTGATGTCGTAACAAGGTGACGGGCAGCACTTGGGCACACACTGGAGGATTTGAGCAGATATCCACCTTCTTCCCCGCAAATCAGACAAATCCAAACTCAAAGTGTGAGATAAAAGGAGACAAACCAAATGTTTGTAGCGGCTGCAGCCTGGATCCAGACTAAAAGTACCTGGAGTGGGCTGTTGCTCTTCAGAGTGCTTTCATTGTGGGGGAGCAGCTCCATTTGAATTCTATCTGTAGTGCTCTTAGTGTGCTAAACCTGCAACAGGTGGAGCAAATGGGAACACGCTGGGCGCTTTCCTGGTCTCACAGTGACCACTGGTCCAAGTGCTGACCTCTGGAGGTGTATCTTTGCACAGTGGGTGATAATCTCCAACTGTGTGAGTTGTCACTGTGATGTGTCTGACCTTTTCTGACTTTTTTGGACACTTTTTGTTCATTTGTGATCCAGGGTGATTCATTCATTCTCCATCCCTGAGTACCCATGAGCAGTTAAAATCATTAGAGAAACAGAAGAGACCCCAACCCAACTCATTTCAATCACCGGTTTGTATGTATTTTCAGAAATGTCGCCGAGTTCAAAATCGTCCACCAAAATGAAGCCCATCGATGAAGGCATGGAAGATGAAGTTTTTGAGGAAGCAACCTCCTCCCATCACGCAGGCAACACTTCCACTGAAGAGGTGTAGCCAACGAAGAGACCCCGCACTGTTAGGAGCCCACTTGACCATAAAAGAATTGAAAGGATATTTCTTGAATGCTCTTCTGTGTTCACCAGTTCAAACCAAATTATCCACCTCAAGGTTAACAAAAAACAAAAAAACCTGTGATTTATTTTTTAAAGATTTTGTTGGGAGTAAAACATTGTTTTTGCAAGGTCTGGTAAATGCAAAGCTGTACATAATTTGCAGAAGGACTCTCAGCTTCTCTCGAGCTCCTTTAGGGACCTGCTAATCTTTAACTGTGATGGCTTCAAAGACACCCAATAATCCAATCCAAGCCCTGGCTAATGGCATCAAATGCATAATGTAACAAAAAAAGGGGATATATCTTTCAATACAATTGGCTATCATTACCGTCCATCACAGTCGGATGTTGGGGTGGACATCTGAGGATGTGCATCTCATCTCTGGTCTGACAATATGACAAGAATATGATCAGTTCCTTTTTCTGACCAGTAGTTTTGCTTTGAGATTTTGTTGCACAGAATCCCTTCAACACCAAATAGTAACATACATCGATACATACCATGCTAGAAATCATCGTTGACCCTTTTGCGATCGGAATACACGTCTGTACAGTCCAGCTTGGTTTTTCTTTTTTTTTATAACTTCTTTTTCCATCATTCACAAGTGTGGCTTGGTTTTTAGATGACTGCTGTGGATCACAATTGGTATGAATATGTCTTCGTTTAGCTCAACAGTAGAGATGCATGGTTTGTTTCAGTAATAATTGTTCTAATAATTGTTCTAATTCTTTTATATTCTATGTGCACATTTGTGTGCGTGTGTGTTTGTGTGCATGTGGATGATATATATAGATATAGATAAAGATATAAATTAACACAGAGGCCTGAAATGCAGAAATAACACAAATCTTATCCCAAATTGTGTTAATGGCTCATTTTCGAGAAAATAACAGTTTTTAAAACTTTCCTTCAAACAAAACGAAAGAAGCACATTGACTGATGCTTCCTGTCTTCAATGAATTTGCCTGTCACAAGTGCAGAAATTAGCTTTTTGGGGGAGATGGTACTGCTATTTCATCTGTGACCCCGTTGCCATCAGCCTGCTGTTAAAGCACAGCCTTCTGTAGCTTAGCAACAGTCCACCAAGACAGAGAAGTCTCCATGTTTTTTCTCTGCTGACTGTCTTCAGCTTCCAGCAAAGAAATGTTGCATTTTGACTTTTGTGTGCGGGAGAAAATCTGTCTTTAATAATGTTGTTGCATTCATATGTTTTCATGGACACATGGTGTGTAATTGTCTGTTCACAGTTCTTTATTAATGGTCACACTTACCAGTTTGTTTCTGTGTGCCAGTTTTAGTGACTCAATAAATGTGTCGATGCTATCATTTCCTTTGGTGTGATAACAGTCTGACTTTAAGGACATTTGTATGCAGACCGTGTTGAATACTGTGTAACAATTCATTGTTCCTGTTGTTTGAAGCAGCTGCAATCCACAGCGTATTCAATAAACTGTTGCAGTGTTGTTTTGGGTTCTGCACTGAAGAAACAACTTTGTGTTCTAATAATATTAGACTTGGTTTCATGATTTTTACTTCATGCTGATAAAATTCTTTTTTATTTATGTGATAACTTAAAAGTTAGTGAGAAGTTGGTTTTTTGGCACATTTACTTGGGCTGGGACTCATGCACAATCATTAATTCTTTATTGCAACAAAATAATTCATTCAAATTTTGTACTGTTATCTTTAGACTGGGGGTAGTTGTGAGGGGTCGCGGTGGATGAGGGGGGCATTGAAAATAGGAGCTGTAGAGACTCACTCTGCCTGAATAGAAGATCACTCTGCTTCTATACCTTCTGTTTTTTACCCCACAAGGCATTAGAAGCATGGGAATGGGAACTCCATTTTTTCTTTCATGATTAATCTTTTTTAAGCAATAACCACAAGTTCAACAAGCTGCACTCTAATGTCGCATGGAAATTACTCAGAAGATAGAAATGGCGAAAGCACAGTGTTGGACAGTGTTATTTGAAGCTCTTGTGTGTGCGTGTCTTGTTGAGCCGTCCATTTATTTGTGAGGCATCAGTGCCCTCCTGTGGACAGGACACCAAGCAGCGATGACTCTCGGTCAGATGGCACCCAAGAGCTTTCCACGTGGACTCACTCTTCAAAGATTATGAGCCACTTCTCATCAGGCTTTACTTAGAAATCAGCATAACAGTGAATTTTTAATTTCCACTTGTGATCATTTTTAACCATTTACACTTTACTATATCTTGAAAAATTCAATTCAGGGCCAATTCTGAAAGATGGCTGTTTACCACACCAGTTTGTTTCATTCACATTATTCAAAAAATAATAAACGTTAAAGGTGGAGTCCGAAGCTGTTCCCTTTTCTGTTTATAAACACTGTTCAAACTGAGAGCCCCTCCCCTTGGCTAATCAGTGCCTGTCCAGTCTCTTCCAGCACTGCCAGTACACACCCACTGGCTCAGCACTGGCATTATTACATTCACAGTTATTAGCCGCGAATACAGAGAGACTGCTTACAATGCACGATAATGCTGTTGTCTACTGGCAGCCTAACTTACTAACAAATACGCTACTTGGTTAGCAGCTTAGCATGCCGCTAAATTAGCAGGCTATCAGTAATGCTGTTTGCACGTACCTGTCCAAGAGTTAGCAGGCCAAATCCGCATCGCTCTTCAGTCCAAGCCTCTCCTTCAACGCTCGGAAGCGAGTGAAAGCGATACCAATGTTGACTCTGGTTTTCGAGCGGGAACTATCTAAACTTTTCTTTGCTGCAGAGTATTTCCTTTTCTTTGCAGCTTCCGCCATTTTTTTAAAAGTTTCAGTGACTCTGTCTGCAATCCCCCAGTCATGACTTTCCACACAGAGTGTAGCTGTCGCAGGAGTGTCTGTTGTGTTTTTGCCATTATTTGTGAAATTATTTGTATAACTTGATTCTGTGTTCTGCCACTGACCTCCTGTGGTAAAAGAGGGAATTGCATGTGTTGCGCCTTTAACTTGCTTTACGCAGATTGTGGGGGGGCATGTACTTCCGGGAAAAAAGGAAGGAAAAGGACTCAGATGGGACCGCATGGTAGCGGCAAAAGCTCTGGCGAATACACGCTAAAAAATTGCCATAAAAGAGACTAACCACTCCTGAATGTTGGGTCGGAAGGCGCACACGGTCATTGTATTTTGTTTTATTGTATATTCTGGGTTTTTTGTGAATTGTTTGCTGATGCAACATATTTGTTTTTTCTCTAGTTTTTCACGGTGGCGTTTGCTAGGTCCAGTGATTAGCCAATTGCTGTGACAATAAATGCTTATGAAGAACATCAGTTGGAGCGTGGCTTTCTCTGGTCCGACAGAAAAACTTTGGGAGCAGTTATACAGAGCGTCACGCCCATAGCTCCGCCATTGGCTGGAGACAAATACACAATCTCCACCCAGAAAAGTCCTGAACCGAGATAAACAAAAGGGAAGGATAAAAATAAAGCCGGGAGGGGGAGGGAGTTGCAAAAAACGTCACTACCCCTCGAGAGTAGAGGCCCCAGACTACGGATTGAGCTGGTTTTCACCTTTTTAAATCTAGTGTTTATTTTCGGGAGGGGGAACTTCGGACTCCACCTTTAAATTATTATAAATGACACCAAATAAAATAGATTGTACAGAACTCACAGCATTTTATTACTTATAATTTTCTCACATCAGAAAAATACACAAATTTTACAGTTGAAAAATTGTCAAAATCAAGTCCAACTTTGTCCTTTCACTTTAGAGTTATTATACCCTTAGATCTTTCCTAATTCATTCTCCAGTGTGAACCAAACAATAGCGTCAACAGTGGCGGCTGGTGAAAAATATTCTTGGTGGGGCAGGGGCTGATATATAACAATTCAAAGCAATCGGACAATAAATACAATTTAACAGTAATGATTTAATTTTCTTCAAGAAAACACGGATTTTCTCCTCCATTGTTCTTTTGGCAAACGGGTAGATAAATAACGATCTCACCGAATTCGGTGGAAGCTTGGTGGAATACGAACAGACCCACACTGGCCAAGTGACAGCATGCTAGCTCTGGAAACACTCCTATTATGATAAACTATTGAATTGGAAGTATGTATACAGTATATATAATCTTGCATGAGAACAGTCCATAGAAGTGAAGTCAGAAGTGGATTCTGACTCTGTCTGACTCTATCCCTGCTTTCATGGACCAGGACCAGGACCATGACTGGGGGTGTTTTTCACACTCCCACCAGAGGAACCCTGTCCTGGAATCCTTCCAGCAGTCTCTTGTTCAGCCTAACTGCAGCAACACTGGTCCCAGGTGGTAGCTAAGGTCATCACACCTTCTCTTCTTCGGTCTTCCATTTAATTTTTCTCCACTGCGTGGGTGTGCGCTGTGTGGCTCTGATTGACCATCTGCTGTCACTGAGTGTGGAGATCCTGCAGGATTACCAGAAATCCACTGAAACAACCGGGACACCCACCCTTCTCCTTAATTCTCTAATAAACCCAATCGCTCTTGTCAAAGTGAGCTCAGACTGACTTCATGCTGAGACCAAATCATAAGCTTTTGCATGAAAGGTGAAACTGAAGCTTCATGAAACGCGGAAAATGAATCACTGTAAGCAGTCAGAAAAGTGACATATGCACCAACATAAGCTCTGGGAATTATTATGAAATACAGTATATGAAATATAGGTTAGTAAATAGGAGGCACTGTGTGTGTGCATGCGTGGGTGCATGAGTGTGTGTGTCTAGTGTTTGCATATTGTACTGTCAGGTGGTGTCATTCCAGTGTTTCCTTGTTGTTCATCTGCTGAAAAGAGAAAATGGGGAACATCTATAAAATACTGTCATTTTTGCCCATCTTACTTTTGAATAGTCTATACATACACTAAAAAAGGGTTTGTTCCTGCAATTGAGTCAGAGGTTTTGTGTGGTTTAGTAAATTATAAATAATAAAAAAGAACCAAAAAAAAAAAAAAAGTGTATACTTTCTTTAGTTCTGAGCATAAGTCTGCTCCTTCTCGACATGGCTCCCTCTTCAGCTTTGGGGAGTGTGACACAGTGAAGCCTTGGTCACTGTTGGCACATGCATTTTTCAATGAAGATTCTGGCGAAGCAGAATTCAGCTTTTTAAACACTTTGAAAATGATGATGAGACAAAACAGTCTTTTTTCAGTCTTTCACTCAGGTTTTAATGCGTTTTACCTGTGCACCAGAGGTGTAAAATCCTGTTCCTGGACGATTCCAGCCCTGCATGTTTCAGTGTGTCTCGCCGGAAGACATTGCAAACATGCACGGCTGCAGCTCTCCAGGACCAAGGTCCCATTTTCATCACCTCTTATAAACACAAACAAAAATGATGTTCATAAATGCAAATTTTGCCCTTTAAGCCCACGGGGGCCTCTGAAACTACATCATCCACAGTGCACAGCGTTCGGGCGTCATCACAACAGGAAGTAAGCAAAGCTTAAGCAGGGCGGTAACGTTGGTTTACGAGCGAAGGGAATAAACCGTGTGGGACATAAAGATGCGTTAAAACGGTGTGACCCGCGGTCAGCACCAATGGACCAGGCCCAAGAACCGCTGCACCCCGACACGAACAAGTAACCGGGCTTCCGCTGCTGGCCTTCATCCCCGTGGACCGCACACATATGATGGAACGGGCGATGGAGCAGCTCAACGTACAGCTCAGCCGGCTGACCCGCTCCCTCCGCCGCGCCAGGACCGTGGAACTCCCGGAAGGTGAGCTGGCAAGCAGCCAGCGCTGAGCTCCAAGCCCACGCACTGGGAGCCGCGCCGCGGCTCGGTCTGTGAGGCACGATACGGCACGGCACCCAGCAGCGGCCTGTGTCACTGACTCATTTCAAACCGTGATATTATTAGGTTCTACAACCCTGTTGGAGAACCGATGGGTGCTGGTTCGAGGTTCGGTGGGTGTCGTGTTTATCATCTTTATGTGAAGCCACTTCAAACAAAGAGATGCTGGGCTGTGTGTGTTGTCAGATTCACACCTGCTCAATCTAACTGTGGAGTTGTGTGCATCACACTCACTTGGTGTGTGTGTGTGTGTGTGTGTGTGTGTGTGTGTGTGTGTGTGTGTGTGTGTGTGTGTGTGTGTGTTTGTTGCTTGTGACTCAGCTTTTGAGGAACTGGCGGCCCCCCTTTTAAGTTTTAAAGTTGACTGGTTAAAAAAACAGGTCCATAATTACATTTTTTAGTAAAAAAAAAAGAAAAAATAAGGCTTCATTTTCCTTTTTACAAGACCTCTAAACTTCAGCATCTATTGAGAACAAAGGAAGTGGTTGGGGGTCCTGTAGGGGCACATACCGACATGTTATTAATGTTTCCACGTTCTCCCGACCAGAAATGATTCGTTGTGATATCATTGGGCTCTGCAGGAAGTTTGCTGGGCACCTCTTATTTCCAAGCTGCTGTATTGGCAGCGGGAGGGACACGGTGAAACTGTGGAGTGCTGTAGCTCGATGGTGTCGACCCCTGCTTTGGAAGCTGACGATTCACCCACAGCCCTCCACTGTGTTCAAACTTTTTGAGGAAAGCTCAAGTCCACCATGGTCCCAAAAAAGTTCAAAGGTTTTCAGCTGCTCTGGGATCAGAGGTTGTTTTATGTAGACTTTAAAGCAACCCAAATAAGAGCTCCACCTTGAACCTGTGATACTGTATGACATGTTTCTCTCCAACAAGTCTTCGTGAACGTAGGTTTTGGTTATCCTCTGATGTGTTTGCCTCTCCCCAACCTCATGACGATACCTCCATGATTTTGTATGTTTTGCTTGTGGCAGCCCAGTGTTCCCTGTATATCTGGTTCATGTTGGCTCTGTAAAGACTGGATCCAAATGCTGAATAGAAGTTTTTCCTAGTGAGACAAAAAACGTCCAACTTGTACGTTATCTTGGAAGGTTATTTGATGCCCTGTCTGCTGTTTTAACATTTTACCCTCTTCCTCATTGAGTCAGGGGTTTTAGGATCGTCTTGTAGTTGCGATCTTTAGTTGTTTTTGTTTTTTTTTTTTCCAAAAAATTAATTGAAACACTTTGAATCATCTCAGATAGCTCTGCTCTGCACATCCAGAGGGGAAAAAGTTGCACACAAACAGCCCTTCTTTTCTTTATCAGGAATCAAACCACCATGTCATGTGATCACTGAAAGTTGAACGGATGTGAGATTAACTGCTTTTGAATTCTGTTTGAGCAATGACTTTCATTTTTCATCAGTTGGAGTATCTCTGTTCAAGGCACACATTTTTAGATGCACCACAAACATGTTATGTGCTGTTTATGGTGTTCAGTTTGTCAAACATCTTTGTGCCAAGAACAATAACACAAGTGCCACTGAAATGGAGGTAAGGTCCATTTTAAACCCTGTGAACAAAAAATTGATGCAAACATTATGTTTTGCATTGTGTCTAAAGAAAGACGATGTTAAAGTGTTGCTTAGGGAAATGAATGGGTTTGCATGGTGTTTACATGTTAACAGTATGTGCACTATCATAGAAGCTGCACACTGAAGGAATACACTGATATGTTTAGACTTTGATGTGTCTCCTATTTCTCTCTCTCTTCACAGACAATGAAACTGCAGTGTATACACTCATGCCAATGGTCATGGCTGACCAGCACAGGTAATAATCCCACCAGCCTGTGGGTCAAACATTATTCTCATGTACATTTTCTCCCCCAACAGCAGCAGCAGCACCAGCACAGTGACCCATGTGGAAGTCTGATGTCGTCTCATGTCTGCAATAGGTCAGTGTCCGAGTTGTTGCTCAACTCCAAGTTTGATGTGAACTACGCCTTTGGACGGGTGAAGAGGAGTCTGCTACACATAGCTGCCAAGTAGGATGCCTCGCTGCCCCCACTCCTTGTTATAGTGTACGTGTGCAAGAGGTGGGTGTCATCGTAACTCCCCTCTGTTGTCTTCATGCAGCTGTGGGTCAGTGGAGTGTTTGGTTCTACTGCTGAAGCGAGGAGCCAACCCAAACTACCAGGACATCTCAGGCTGCACCCCGCTGCACCTCGCCGCCAGGAATGGGTATGACATTACAGCCGTGCTGCTTCCTAACCCCTTCCTGTGCTTGCTCCTGGTTCGAGCCCCTCTGACATAAGTCAGCTCAATTTGCGTTTTTAGTTTATTTTTTTAAAAAACAAGCTGTCCCAAACCTTAGGAAAGCCATTAGTTTTTCAATGCGAGACTACCAAAATATAGACGGCGGAGCAAAAAAGCTCGCCAACAAAACCCAGAGAGATTTGAAGGGGAGGGAGAGGAGTGGGGGAGGTCCTCTCTCCTTTTAATCTGTCATGTCCCTGTCCCTCAACAATATCCAGCATGGATCATTTGTGTTGAAGGAAAAGTTTGAGTGTTTTTTTTTAAACATTTTTTTTTTCAATTTGAAAAGCAAGTGAGAAAATGCTTGTCTTTCTGAGACATTCTTATTTTTTTGGACACAGCTTTAAATTGAGCTAATTAGGTGCTTTTTGATATAAATGGCTGGAGTGCACATGACCACTTTCAGCATATTGCACTAACTGCATCGCAAGTGAACACAGTATTTTGACAGAGCTGAACACCTGATTCCACTGACTCAGTCATTTTCAACCACTGCATTTTATTCAGTTGCTGCAGGAAATAGCAAATCATGTTCTCAGACGCCGTTTGCCTGTATAAATGGGGTTCTAAAACTTTCCGTTTCACTGTTCTCAGGCAGAAGAAGTGTATGGGAAAACTCCTGGAGTACAATGCTGATGTCAACATCTGCAACAATGAGGGGCTGACGGCTGTGAGTGAATTCCAACTCTCTTTCATGCTGGCCTATGGCGTTTCTATGGAGAAAGGACTTTAGCAAGCTGTAGCTACCGGTAATTCGGTCAAGTGTAACCAGGGTAGCAGAATACAAGGTGTCTGTTCCTCCTGTGTGTGTTAGTTATTCTCATGTTTCCACAAACATTTTGAGCAAAAGACAATTCTTTCTTTTTTAATGCTTTATTTATAAAGGTTTTCAAGTAAATTTACATAAAAGATCACAAAATCATTTAAGCACCTGGACATCGAACAGAAAAAAAACAAACAAAAAATTTAAAAAAATCAAAAACTGACAGCAAAAAGGAAAGGAAAAAAAAAACAGTTAAAAAATGATAAAGTAACTAATAGATACATGAGAACATTAAAAAGCAAAGGTCATGACTGTGTTATATGCTCAACTGTACATCTTATCTCAGAAACCCTCAAGTAATAAAGTTGAATAAAGGGAGCATCACTGGTCGTTTACATGTTCCAACACTGGGTTCCATGTCCTAGAAAAACTCTGAATGTTACTAGAGAATTTGTATCTCAGTCTTTCCACATGTAGGATACTCATGAGTTCAGTCAGCCATGTCTCAAACTTGGGGGCTAAATCAGATTGCCACTGTTTCAGAATACTCCTCTTCGAAGTCATCATGCAAAGAGTTAGAGTGGTGCGTATGTTACAGTCCAGGGTTTTTAGGGTGTTGGAGGATCCCAACAGAGCAGTTCCAGGGTCAGGTGTGACAGTGATGTTAAAGACAGATGAATACCATTGAAAGATGAGAGACCAAAAGTTGTTTAATTTTGGGCAAAAGTAAACAAGATGTGCTAGAGTACCTTCTGCCGCCTGGCATAGCAAAAGACAACTATGAAGAGCTCTCGATCCTCTGGCTTGATTTCACCAAATAAGTGCAGTCACAGCAATCGTAACACTATTTGGGCCTGTCACAAACATACCGAGTTTGATTCCACCCTGCGTGTTGTACGCGTGACTGTGCATGCTTGTGACCCTGCTTCAGATCCACTGGCTGGCAGTGAACGGACGGACGGAGCTCCTGCATGATCTGGTGCAGCATGTGTCCAACGTGGATGTGGAAGATGCCATGGGACAGACTGCCTTACATGTCGCTTGTCAGAATGGACATAAGACGGTGAGTCCATCAGAAACAGCTCTTTCATTACACGTCACGATTAACTTTGTCAGTGTCTCTGCATACGTTACCATGTCTGTTGTAGCAAGTAATAAGTATCGCTCCTTTTTTTTATGAGTTTTTGTTGTCTGCATGTTCTTCCCTTCTGAATCCACTCGATCTCCTTGTCATCGTGTTTGTGCGTGCGTGCGTGCGTGCGTGCGTGCGTGCGTGCGTGCGTGCGTGCGTGCGTGCGTGCGTGCGTGCGTGCGTGCGTGTGTGTCTGTGTGTCTGTGTGTCTGTGTGTCTGTGTGTCTGTGTGTCTGTGTCTGTGGGATAACTGGGGCTGCTGTCAGGACTTGATCTTCCCGTTAGTCACATGGCTTTGTGCTGTGTCTGCTCAGACAGTGTTGTGTCTCCTGGACAGCGGCGCTGACATCAACCGACCAAACGTCTCCGGAGCCACGCCCCTTTACTTTGCCTGCAGGTGATGTCACCAGCCAGAATGATGGAGATGATTCACTCACCCCCTGAAGCCATCCACCTCCACCCACATTAGGTTCAGACACTGACCTGAAGATAGCTGTGAGATTTTAAAAATCTGTTCAGTCATTTGAAATAATTATGATCCACCAAATTGACCATCTTATTTTTGTTTTCTAAGATCTTTTTTTTCGCCAACATGCCATTGCTCATGTGGCGAGCCCAGCAGAGAAGTACCTGTCTTTGCATCCTGTGACATGTCATAAAAAAACCACACACCACAAACTTCTTCAGTATTGATTTAGGTCTTGCGAAATCATTACCACTTCCTAAAATATATGCATGTCTGCACTCTTCTGTTAAAACTTTCCACTACCTCTGATTGTGGTTGGATTGTAGAGCTTAGTTTTGCTGCAGAGGATATAGATAAATCTAGTCATTTCCAAAATGAAGTATTTCTCAATGACACTTTTTTTGACTCAATGAATGAACTTCATGAACAACGAATGACTAAGAATATTGAGAACAACCATTCCAGCCATAAACATGTGACTAAATTTGTTTAAATTTAGACCACAAAAATGGAAAACATTCAGGAAAACCATATATTCATGACAGAATAAACTGATACTGTATTTCAAATATCCAACCTGACTGAATAGTTTAGTTTAATTGATGGGATTTTGTTTACTTCAAAGCTTGATAGTTGACATTTCACATACTTTAGTTTACTCCAAAACTCTCAGTTTTGCTTGTTTCACACTGTGTTAGCAGAGTGTTGGCAGCCAAACGAAGCCGGCCACTCTTTATTGTCAGCCAATCAAACAACAGAAACCTTTAAATTGCAGCTTTTAGCGTTTTTCAGCACAACAGGTCAGAATCTACGAGCATGAAAACCAGGAAGCGACGTGTCAGAAGGAAAAATCCAGAGTCATCTAAATTTATTTATTTAAAAAAAATTTTTTTGTCATTAATGTTATGACTGAACTCTGTTCTGTGTCTGTCAGCCACGGCCAGAGGGATACTGCACAGATCTTGCTGTCTCGGGGTGCCAAGTACCTTGCCGACAAGAACGGAATCACTCCCCTTGACCTCTGTGTGCAGGTGGAGATCTCGTTTCCGAGCAAGTTCCTCATGCAATATGCGGTTGCCCTTGGTGCTATCCAGTTTGTGTGCATTTTGTTTTTGTGTTTTTAGGGTGGATACGGGGAAACCTGCGAGATTCTTATCCAGCATCACGGACGGTTGTTCCAGACTCTCATCCAGATGACCCAGAATGATGAGATAAAGGAGAGCATGGTGAGTTGAGTTGGTCTCCAGCTTTTTCAGAGGAGTGCTGCGCAGGTGCATCACTGAGTGTCTGTGTGTGTGTGTGTGTGCACGAGAGGAGGGTGCAGGCCTCTCTGGCCGAGTTGAGGCACCGCTGGGAGGCTCAAGAGAGGTGGCGCGCAGCAGGTGTCAAAGGCCAAGGGAGGAGCACTAGAAGGAGCTGGTGCTCCTCATGAAGGACAGAGCAGGATGACAAGGAGGAGAGGGCAATGATGGCCAAATAAGTCTGCCTCCCATCCTAATTTGATCCTGCCCTCACCAGCCTCTGTCACTCTCCCTTCTTTTCTTTTGTTGTCGTTTAATAAATCATTAAAAAAAATCCATCTTGTCTCTTTTGAGAGTAAATATTCAAGAGGAAAGTTTAAGCATACAAATGGAAGTGTGTGTGTGTGTGTGTGTGTGTGTGTGTGTGTGTGTGTGTGTGTGTGTGTGTGTGTGTGTGTGTGTGTG
>JAUESE010083802.1:1261-13364 GCA_032274725.1 Malacoctenus triangulatus | reverse complement strand
AACATACAAAAAAAGTCAATTGGTGGCTCTAAATGTGGCTGTATGTGTGTGTGTGTGTGTGGACTTGTATGAAAAAAAGGTCTGGAATGATTTGTGTATCAGTGAGTTTATAGAGGGCTCTCTGCTCTCAGGACTGAAAAAAAGTGCTGTGACTTTTTTCCTTCAGTGAATCTCCAAGAAGAAAAGTAAGCATATCCAAGCAAGGATGCACTTGTGATGTTGTTCGTAGTTGTTTGAAGCAAACCAGAAATCTCCTTCACTGAGCAAAAATCTAATAGTTATCAATCAGACCAAAAGCTGCGATTTGACTCCTTTATGCTATACTTTGTTCCAGTATGTCACTTTTCCAAAGAACCCTGTGTTTGTTTTAAAGTTGACTGAATCCAAAAGGATCCATTATGCTCTTCTGCCTCCTTCACCGCATTTTGTCCTTCTAATGATGTCCAACCGATACCTCGCCTTAAGTGGGGCCATTCAGAACCGACATCAATTCTCTTCTTCTTCTGCTGCTTCTAAAAAGGACACTTTTCACCAAACTGCTTCATTTTATGGTGCTTTTAAAGCTCTTAATCGAAAGACAAAACACTTCTTGGTTTCGTTCACCTTTGAGTGACGTTTTATGACGCAGACACGGGTGCAACTCACACAATATCAAAGTTGTGGGAGGCAGTTTGTGTGTTCAACCAAGGCTGCAATTTTACATTCTCAAGCAAGACGTTGTGTTATCAGCAGCTGATGTCTGCTCTTTTGACACACTGATTATCATAGTGATTATCAATGCTTCCTAGAGAAGGCTTGTAAGAGTGTGGAAAATGTGTTTATATGTGTGTGTGTGTGTATGTGTGTGCATGTGCGTGTTTCTGTTTGCATATCACATTACATTTTAATCAGTGTAGGCAACAGTGGCTTTTACACCTCATTGTTAAATAAAGGATTGGTTGGTCTGGAGCACGGGATTGCTTGAGCTTTATAAACAGCTGCTGATATTTACACATCTCAATAACAGTCACAACTCTTACATTTTCTAAAGGCCGCTGCCCGATGTCTCTCCATTAAAACTGTTGCGTACGCTCAGGATGCGTAAGCAGACTGGTTTGCAGTCACAGAGGAGATGACGAGGGTTTCATTGTGCCAGGAAGGCAGCCAACCAGCTAACAGAAGGAACAGGAAGGTTTGCTTGGTGTTTTTGATACAGGACGAGGACAAGTTAGTCCCTCATCGCAACCAGTCCTATGGAAGTAAAATCAGGCCAAACAGTAAGTTTTGTGAATATAAGGCTCAAACTAGTTCGTTTATCATTGGACTATTTGGTCATGAACTTGTGAAAAATAGATTGTTGCCATTCAGACGTACTGACGCCTGACGTTTTAGACAACGCGTTCAGTAACCATGACATCGTCCTCAAAGTACCTTTAAAAGCTGCTGACTCAACGGAGGCTTCTACAGTTGTTGTGCCTCATGGCCTTTTTCACTTCAGTGTATGAATGTAAAACAGTCTTCAAGAGGATGCTCTCTGTTTTGGTGTTTTGAAATTGTGATGAAGGTGGAAGCAAGTTAAGTTCATCCACAAGACAAGACAACACACAAAGATGACGGATGAAGAGTTGGTTATGAAGTTGCTTCTGAGGAAGAGAAAAAAAACCACACAGCGTGAGTTGGCTAACTCTTGATAACTACATCACGACGTCGTGAACCTTTTTGTTATCTGCTTCAATTTTAGTCTCTTTTCACTTGGTGCCTTTGTAGCTCTCAGTTGTCACACTTCTCCCCCAGTTTCAAGACGGTACTGAAATATTTTAATCTGCTGCTGTAAATTTCTAGGAAATGAAGAATTGATTAATTGTATGTTGAGAGTGGGTGTTTTGCCAGTGCTTAGCTGCACTGATGTTTGGGCAGGTCAAAGTTTGAAGAGGGGGTCCTCAACTTTGTGGCAATTCGTGCACTGAAGAGTCAGTCGAATCCTGCATTCGATTTGTCTTGCAGGCTAGACCAACGGCAACAGTGTCGGTTTTGGAACGGAGGTAATTACGACAGGAGCGTTGGTCCAAACTCGCTGCCAGCCCACTGGTTTTGTCATCAACGCATAAAGGGAATATATTTACATTTTGAAGTTCAAAATACTTCAGTGCTGTGGCTCTCCTTAAACAAGCCGGATGTGTAGAATTGTGCTAATTTACTCCCTCCCAGCAGGGGAAATGGGACTCTGAGATCAAGCCTGGCCCCCCTTGAGGATTAGGTGGAGGGAGCTCACTCTGGAGATCAACTCTAACAAGCCAAAGAAACTCTTGTGTCTCTTGCAGACTCCTGACACTATAGGTTTTTCATTCCTTTAAAGATTTGTGCCACTGGCTTCACTGCGAAATGCAAAAAGCATAGCGATATGTGTCTGTCTCAAGTGAAACCAGCTTTTGTTATGTTGCCAAAGCCTCCAGCAGTAGGAGAGGATGTATTTACATTCTTTACTAAAGTGAAGCATAAATAAACCAACACAGCTATATTCCACTCTAAATTAAGGAGTGCCTTAAAAAAAACATGTGTAATGTTATGCATTCGTGAGCATTAGCAGTGCTGCAGGCTATGTGTGCAGTGATGTGATTGGTCAAACAGACTCTGTAAGCGAGTCTTTGGAGAAAGCCGCCGAGTCTGACAGAGAAAAGCCAGGAATTCTTTCAATGCCAGAAGAAGTGGTGTTTTTTTTTTTTTTTTGCTTTATTACTCGAGTAAAAAGTGCATTGCTTTGAAAGTACCCTAACAAGTACAATTCAAAGTAGAAGTTACAAAAATGAATATGATGGAGTGATTGAAATCACATGTATGCAATGTTGAGGATGTAATACCAATGACGAAGTTATTCAACAGTCCACAGTGCAATGCACTGGAAAATATATCATCAAAAAATACATCTCCATCTATGATAAACCAGCATTTGGATGAACCATGTATGTTAATTATAATGGTTGAAGACAAAAAAATTTATGTACTACATTTTGACGTTTGTTTTTTTAAGCTCAATAATTTACAGCATATGTCGTTGGTCTGGAGATGAATAACATAAAATCAGTGGTTTATAACAGATTTATACATTACTGTATTGTGTTATATTTCTTAATGTATGAAAAGTGTCAACTGCTTATGTATTTCTCAGTATAGAATTATCTAACTATCAAAGAATTGCACATATTCTTAACACACATTTTTTTGGTAGCTTTGGTTTTTCAATTGATTGTTTATCAGTAAGAGTTTATGTGGCCAAAACATTAACTTTTTTTTCATGTTTTTAATTGGCCATTTCATTGGAACATCACATACGGACCCTGTTCTGCAACAAACACCACAGAAGAAGAAAAACACAGGAGTTTACCAAACTAGCTCAACAGTACTACAAGAGAAAATGTTCAAGTCAGTAAAGTTTAAACTTGTAGCACTGTGGTGGGGAAAAAACACATTACAACAGTACGAGAAATTCATCCCAAAGTACGGTGGAGGGAGCTTCATGGTTTAGGAGCTTTTGTTTTCCTTCCAGGGACTTGTCAGGGCGGTTGTCCACCTGTCGTGTCAAAGCTGGATGAAGCAGCAGAAAAATATTGTTTAAATGTGAAAGTTAAGCTACAGCAGGACAACCTCAAACAGAGAAAGCCCACCTGTTCACAATGACCCAGGGAGAGTCACAGGCCTGAAACTATCAGACATGCTTTGGAATGAGGTCGGGGAGCAGATGGCCTCACAGTTTGTCTGAGCCAAAGCAGTTCTGGAAGGAAGAGCGATCCAGGATTCTTCCTGGTCGCTATGGAAGTTTGATCAGTGGCTGCTGGAGGAGCTTGGTGGAGCTATTTGCAACTAGTGAAGGTCTAAGTTCTCTGAAATTGCCCTCCAGGCAGCATCAGCTAAGTCAGTGTCATCTGTGTTTGCAGAAATAGTAGGTCACCATGATGCAACAGCTGGGTATTTGCACCATAAAGGACGCCTCAGGTGTATTTTGTTATATTCAGCGGCTCTGGCTGTAAGTCTCACAGGTGCGCCATGTTACCTCATCTCTGTCAACTCATCACAGTCAGTTTAGTCATTTTTAGTCTAGGTTTAGTCTTTTAGGACCCATAATCGCAATTTCCTCCTCGTTTGACAGCATGAAACGGCCCCGTTTTCAAAGGCCTGTCATATGTACAGCATGTTTTTCCTCGCATCACACGTGTCCGGGGGAACATGCTGAGGTTTGGAAAGCATGTCGTCTCCCCAGGCGTGTAATTTCGTCTCACTGTCGACACCTGTTTGAATGTCATGTAGTCAAAACCTACAAGATAATTACAAGGTTTCAATATTCATGTGACATTTTTTTCCAACCAAGCGTTGTTGGATGCATTCTTGCCAAGCAAAGGAACCCTGGATGGAAGTTTTCCTTCTTCTGAGGGAGTTTTCAAGACCGGCAGATGTTCTTGCTTTGGCGGGTTTACCACAGATTATCCGACGAACGTGTCACCGACTAAACAAAACTTCCGTGTTAACATGACATGTGGCAGGATTTACAGCGCTGGCATATTAAGAACAAGCTGCCACTGTGAAGCCTTTACCATGCAGTTTTTGACCTGTTGATATCTGACGACAAGTCCTCGGCATATGTTGTGCTCATTTGCAAATAACAGTGTGTTTGGACTCTGCCAGTCTAAGTCTGTTAACCCCTCAAACCGACCTTTATGCTGCACTTCCAACTGAGGGTTGATCCCAGCTGGGGATGGAGAGAGGGCACCCTGAACAGGTCGTCAGTTCATCACAGGGAAAACACGGAAAGAGACACATTATCACATAACCACACACGTCTAAAGTGTTACCAACTGACCTCATACGTGTTTTCAAACTGTGGGAGGAGACTGTGGTGCGAGGGGGAGATTGTAAACCGCTGTACCACCATGTGACACCACGATTGCAACTTTTCTTATTTGGCTGAGAATCAACTAAGAAGTGGTGGTTTTTATTGCAGGTTCTGGGGTTGAATTCCTTTGAAAAAACATGGTTAAAACACTTGTAGTAACATGTTTTGTGTGCAGCTTGAACGTTGAGCTCAAGGAGGTCAAACGTGGGGCCTGTGAGGCCAAATCCAGCTGGCCATACGGTTTAATCTGGCCCACAAAATTATTTTTAGAAAAGTCTACCAATGAAAATGAATTTCCGATGCTATTTTGATGGCAGAATTATTGTCTAACAGAAGAGTAGTGAAGGCCAGCTACCTCTTTTCATGCATGAAGTACAGAAGTTAAATTTGTTTTTGTAAGTTAAAGGTCAACGTAGTGTGATCTCATGCACCCAAAGACTCAAAAATGAATTTGGTTGCATGCGGCGTGAGAACTGAAATGAGTGTGACACTAGGATTTAGACAGAATGTCACGTCCGTGGTAAACCTTTGTTGATTTGTTTCCTTCTGCCACTTTCTTGACTTTGTTTGTTTTGTCCTGTTGGTTTTTCTCAGACCAGCTGAGGAGCCGGCTGAAGGAGTACGGCCTGGTGACCCCCTTCAGCACCGACTCCCACGGACACTATCTGTCCCACCTGCTCTCCGCCACCCACAAGCAGCGCGTCAAGCGGGAGGCCCTGTCCAGGGAGTCAGAGCAGAGGCTCTTCTTCAACATCACCGCCTTCGGGAAGGAGTTCCACCTCCGCCTTCACCCGAACAACAGGCTGGTGGCGCCCGGCGCCATGGTGGAGTGGCATGGCGAGGTCGAAGGATTTGGGAGCTTTGGGAGCAACGGAACCACCAGCCAAACTCAAGACAGCAACAGGACGGAGAGGATATTGCGCCGCGAGCTGTTGAAGACGGACTGCACGTTTACCGGTGACATCACCGACGTCCCCGGGGCCTCGGTTGCCATCAACAACTGCGATGGACTGGTAAGTCTTCCTCAGCTATAAAGGGCCCATGAAGTCTCCCGCCCACCTGACAGTTATGTCTTTCCATGACAAAAGTGCGATGACCTTATCAAGTGACACTCGGAGATTTTAGAAGTCCGTAACTCGTGAGTTTAGCATTTCTTTACAGCACATTGTTCTGAGAGATATTCTCCTGGCCTGCATACGAAAACGCTTTGTGAAGAAGTTTGCCACGGGTGACCGGCCATCCATTGCACCCGTAAACAGCACGGATTTTTCCTCCGAACCTCTTCCCAACATAAAACACGAGTTTCTTTTGTGCAGCACAAAAGTCTCCAGTCTTATCCTCCCCATCGCCCCTCGTAAAACACTTGAGTGGTAATTGGGGAATGGCTTGTTCCAAAGACTCTTGGAGTGGGCCAGCAAGGCATCTGTGCATGTAAAGAAAAAGGACCGATGGGCCAAACTCTGATTCTTTAACCTGAGGTTGAAATATGTGCATAATTTTGAAAAACAAAATGTGGAAACAGCAGCTGTAGTTTTTTTTGTTCAAAAATGTGATAGAAAAGTTCTGCTCTTAAACTTTCAGGATTCGAGCAGCTCCATTTCTGCCAGCAAATAGTGTTCATACAGCAACAGAGTGGTCCCATTCAAAGGTGAAGTCTTTGAAGCTGTAGATATTGTTGAAACTCAAACTCATCAACTAAGCAAATATACCTTTCCTTGTGCACGTCTGGATTTTCAAAAGGTCGAGTTGCCGAAGCAGCAACATGACGTTCATTGTGCTAAAGTGGAAGTGACCTTCTGAGAGCTAAATGTAGAGAAATAAAACTGATTTACATTTTATGATCACTTACAAGGAGCATAATAAAATCTAGATTATTTTGAAGCAAACGGTGCAAAAACAATTCAAAATTTTCAAAGAACATTAGAAATCTGAACCAAAGAACTGGGGCACTTCGTTGTACCTCTTTTCGAGGAGGGTAGGGGCACGGAGTGTTGAGGTGTCTCCCTGGTCAGAAGTGTCTCTTCATCCTACTGCTACTACTGCAGTACTGCTTGTAGAGCTTCCGTCTGGAGAAACCAGCATCGGTTCTTTGGTCTCAGGGGCGTTATTAACATGCTTGTTTTGTTCTGTATTGGCTGCGTCATGGTTGTTTATATACTCAGCTCTTATATTTTGGTGCCATCAGCCAAGTTGATTTGTGTGTGCTGCTTGAAGAGTCGTTCAGGTTTGTGTTCCGGCTCCAGCGTTGGCCGCAGAGACGCTCTGAGTAAACTTGCTCCACCATGTTTGTTACAGACAAATAAGCTCCTGTTCATCTGCAGCCACCGCAGCAGTTGGGCCCAGGGCATCATAAAAACAGCATGGCTGTCCTTGCCCCCCCTTCACACCGCACTGAAATATTCATGTTTCCCAGAGGATGAACCTCGCGCACACGCTCAATTGCTTTCTAAATTGGGATCATGAAGCTCTACCTGTATGTACTGCAGTTTGTGAGTTATCATTTGTTGCATCTGCACACCAGTGTGTGAAGATATTTGCTGCAGTTAAATCCAATATCTGATCACACCAACAGGCAGGCCTGGACCAGAACAACACAATAGCTGATATGAATCTGATAGAAGCCAACCATATGTGTTTTGGACTCATCTTGCAAAGAATCCATGTTGTCTTCTTTTGTTTACACTTAATGGAATCTGCTCTTTTTTAATCCAGATACAATTGAGATTAGAAAATGTAACTGACATTTGTAACTCAATAGATTGTTACTCAACAGTTGTGGATGAACATTTGATTCCCAGAAGGTGAATCCAGCTCTGTGAGACAGATTAAAGCGTGCGTCCCTGTGTGACTTGCAGGGGTTTGACAGTAAACGAGGCCATCCCCTGACTCATTCTGCCCGCCTGCGAGGCTACCGTCCAATTTATCCCTCTCCCCAACTACATAGGTCTCCATTGTTGTCCAAAAATGATTGGCGACACGCCATGCTTTTATTTTGAAGAGACGTGACCGCAATGGCTGTGTTTCGGGCGTTGATGGCAATGTTGCGAGCATGAAAATCAGGTCCCAGAGATCAGAGGTTATTCCTTTGGAAAACTTAGAAGTAAAGAAACAGCTTACTGACATTTACCTGATGAGCTGCTTCAAGCTAAGGACTCGAATCAAAGCAAGAGAAAAAAAAGTCAGGCAAGTGTGACTCACCCACTTGTAATTTCAGGTCGGCTCATTTCTACCACCGTCGAACGACTTCATGCAAAGCCTTTGAGGAATCACAAAAATCGGTTGTTCGATGTCCCTCTAACCATGAGAGTGTTAAAAAAAAACACCTTATCCAGCTCATTTGCTCGGCCGTCAAGAACTTGTCGTACTTCAATGTAAAAATTGATCAGAAAATCACTTGTTTACGTGTGTGAATTAGAATCATTACATTTTATTTGCCTGCATAAATCTTACGCTACTGATTTATGTCTCCTTGAATGTACAGGAATTGTATTATTGTTGAATGAAATCAGTGAGACCCGGTCTGGCAGGGAAGTCCTAGTGTATGTATGCATGCGGCAGCGTAAGAGTCTTCCTGCAGTCTGCCCATGCCACATTTTCATTCCCAAACTGAGGCGCTTTGCACCGCGGCTGTACAGATCCTGAAAAAAAAGTGTCCAGCAGAGGAAGCGACACCTCATGAAAACACTGTGAAACTGGTGTGTCTGGCTGAGTAGCTAATGGTGGAAAGACACCATTTGACAACGACTGACCTGAAGTTCAAAGCTCATCATCTGCCTGCATTTTTCTTCCCTCGTTGGCTTGTTGAAAAAGTTTCCGGATGGGAAATATTTCACACATTGTTTTCACAGTGTTATAATTTCCTGCTCCAATAGAAAGATGTGCTTTGCTTTCAGGTTTGACTTGACCACAAACAGTTGGAGCCATGTGATCACATGGAGCCTGAGACAGGCTGGTGGCTATAGAGACACGTATTTGGTTGTACCACCAGTTTGTTAATCAAGGTTTAAGAGGGCTGACTGTCCACTAATGCAGAACTGAGGCAGAGAGGGAACAAAATGTCATCCTTGAGCAATGAAAGATCACAGACATCCGTTTATGCCTTGAAGAATAACTTGTGAGAGATTTACCAGTGTGGTGTGAACAGCAGCAGCGTCGGTCTGACCTTTAGGCCCATCCACGGCACTGCGGGCTTTGGCTGGGGTCAGGCGGAACGACTTCATCACTTTTGGGCACATTCAGACTTTCTTTCTCGCAGACATTTGTGGAGACACAGGAGGAGGGTCAGGGTGGTGCGTGTGTGTGTGTGTGTGTGTGTGTGTGTGTGTGTGTGCGGGGGGGGGGTCACAGGATGTGAGAGTTTTGCTTTGTAAATACTCCCGTGGCAGGATGTCATTTTCAAGACGCCAATAGCCATCAAAGGTCAGTCTAGGCCTGGCTGAATGCTGATGTAGAGCGGCTGCTGCCGCTGTGCGTTGCCCCTTCTTTTCAGTGTCACACCATCAGTTGTCGCATTTTCATTCATGAAAGGCCAGAATCATACAGGACATGTTGCGTCTCTGAAATGCGCTGCAAACACTCATACGTGTCCTTTTACACCCTCTCCATTTCACTTTCAATATTCCAGCGGGCTGAAAATGCCGAATTTAGGGCTGAAATTATGGTGAAACTTAGTGAGAGTGCTGTTTTCAGGACTACTTTGAAATGAAATAATGTAGCTGCACCTTTTTTCTGACAAATTTTATTGTCACATTTTGTTTCCTGCAATGTTGAAGCTGTGAGAATCACAAGGTTTTTCTTTGTCCTGTCAACTGCACAGTTCAGCTGTGTTATTCACTTTCGGCCTTCAGCTGATCTATTGTTTCATGTGAAAACATTGAAACACTGTATAACTTAATGTCATATAGCAATTTCATGCTTTTTGTTGACTGCTTCTCTGTTGCCATGGCATTTGTTTTTTAATTATGCTGAGTCCGATTCCGGTCGAGCTCTAAAGAGACCTGCAACACGACTTTAACCATGCATCGCTATGTCTAGTTGTGCCAGTCAAACTCCTTATTGTCCAATTTCAGTCAGGTCAATAATCCAGTTATCTCTTCTGTATGTGAATGCACCGAGTCAGTGATGGACTAGTGTTATGTCGGGGCAGTGGTGGTTTAGGGGTCGAGAGGCCAACTCAGATCAGCAGTACAACCTTCATAGCCCACCTCAACATGCTCGTATCTGGTTTGGATGAACTATGAATGATGTCACCAATGGAGCACAACTCAGCAAACTTTGCTTTACTTGGTATGCTAGTAGAAGCAAACTGATTCTATACACAGTGTTCTTAAAGATGGAGTTTTTTACCTTGATTTATTTATTTTTTCTGTTTTCCGTGTTTCTCACTCCACATGAGCAGAAAGTGTCGAGTGTGCAGAGCAGTAGCGCGGTCACCACCTCAGGTCACTGAAGACCGGTTTAACGCAGGAGGAGCATGTTGTTAAACGTGGAATTTACTGTCTTGACTGCGGCTTGAAGGACGTTGAACTTTTAAGTAACATTCAATTTCCTGCTTCAGTGTAGCATTAGCGTTTTTAGATGGACCTTTAACTTTATATTCCATACAACATGTCAGGAATACATGTTCATGCATGTTAATCTTAATGTTAAAGCCTTAATCATCACCAGTTAACTTTCATGCTTCATATTGCTATTGTATTACCACAGCAAGAAGCAGAAACACATTCTTGATATCTTAGAACATTTATTACAAAATCCCTTTGAGCTAATGATCGGGACAAAAATTGAGAGCAATTTCTGGCTGCATATTGTCTCACAAAGTTGTTTATTTATGAGTAGCAAATTGTTGAAAGTAAGACCCAGGCTGTCTGAAAATTTTACCTTTTCCCTCCATGGACAATATCTTTTGCCACAATGCAGAGGATAAACATCATTTCTCAGTGTGATTGCAACACGAGCAGGATCCATGTAAGTGGAGATCAAACACTTTCCAAACCAGTGGTTGCTGATGAAAAAGCCTGTCGTTGAGGGCCAGTGGTCTTTGATCTCAAGTAGTAGCACTGGCCCCCACTAGGTGTGTGTTTTACTGTTTCTTAATTATAGCCAGGCTGCTGTCTGGAAGTCTTTACAGCGACAGGCAGGCAGCATGGCAGGGAGAGGCTTATGAGGGAGATACTTCCTTTGCTGCTGCAGCAGCAGCAGCAGCTGTGTGGGGGTGAAGCCATGGTGATCCCTTATCGGCCTGTGTGGGAGGAGGCCTCCATGTTACTTACGTACATGTCACGCTGGATGCTCGTCCCGCGGCGAAGGATAGAGCACAGCAGTGGTGAGCTCTTTTTCCTGCCCTCCCTTTCGTTTACACGCGAGAGCAGGTCAAATGTTTCAGGATCACAGCAGCGAGTGATGCAGAGCATCTGCCGGCCCGTCGGCTGGTTCAGCAGTAAGCCACAGTGTGATTTTGTGTCTCCACCAAATTGATCAATTTGCAGCTCATTACCACAGATAGGCAACCCCAATTTCTATTGTCTGACTTCATTTGCAAGTGAAATGAAATGAAAGGACACTGCAGCTATTATAGTTTACATACACTTTTTAAAAAGACACATGCTTTTTTTCCTCACTGCCTGACACTAAATGAGGTTAAACTTTTCTTGTTGTTGGTCAATTTGGATTGTAAAGATTGTTTCTATTTGCTCCATGCCAGAATAATGACGGAGAGAATTTTTTAGACAATGTTTTTATTGTTTTCTTGTAAGTCAGAAGTTTACATAAACTTCATTAGTATTTGGTACCATCGCCTTTGAACTGTATGACTTGGGTCAAACGTTTTGGATATCCTTCCACAAGCTTCTCAAAATAATTTTCTGGAATTTTGGCCCATTCTCCCTGACAGAACTGGCGTAAGTGAGCCAAGTTTGATCGGTTCACTTTACTTCCACATGCCTCCTGAGCTCTGCTCATAAATTTTCAAGATCAGGTCTGAATGGCCACCTCAAAACACTGACTTTGTAACTGGTTTGACAGTATGTTTTGGGTCTTTGTACAATTGGAAGACCCATTTGCACCCAAGTTGATGAGATGAGCAGGGCTTGTGCAAGTCCACTTTTCTCGTGCTGATGTCTTGGCTTATTTCTTTTGACTTTCCCAGGATGTTACACAAAACAGCATTGTGTTTCAGGTGTGCCTTGAAATATGTCGACAGGTGTGTCTCGAATTAACTCAGATGTTGTCAAGAAACCT
>JAUESE010083612.1:0-13382 GCA_032274725.1 Malacoctenus triangulatus | reverse complement strand
TATATATATAATGTGTGATGAGTGTGCAACCATGAACAACTAATGAAAGGATTTAATAACATTTGATTTAAATGTTTTATTTATCAAATACATTGAAATTGTGAATATTACAGTATAATAGAGCAATATGCCTACAGATTCATGCTATATTCTATGTTTCATATGTGGAAAGTGTTGATATGTATAATAATGGCTGACTTTTATTATTTATACAGCCAGATTCTACTTTTGAGCGCACTCATTCAAGAGGTTTTACATGTAACATTTTAATCATCAGTTTGGTTGATTTAAGTGCCAGACACAGCGAGACCATGACTGAGATGATTGATAGACTTCTTTTTTATTTATTTTTTTCTTACTGCGTGTTTCCTAAAATAGAGAGTCCTCCTCCCATAATCCTCCTCTGTCTGTCCTCGCCACCCTGGCGTCTTTGGCTCGACTGAAGAGGATAAACAATGCTGGAGACAATGTTGGTCCCGGTTGCCTCTCACTCCTCGCCACCATTTGTCACAGTGCGAAAATTAGACGGCTTCCTGTTTGCACGGCGAGTGAAGCCGTCCTCAGAGATCTCCCTCCAAATCCGAGCCTTGCGACGCCACAATGCAAAGAGCAGCGCGGAGGCTGGTGGAGCTGCCAATCATCCCAGCAGTGGTCTTGTTGTTGAATAATTACGCTAATGTCTCGCAATGAATGTGGTAATCATTTACTGATGTTAAAAAAAAAATGATACATGTAGCACCTTGAGGAGAGCGCACAGTCAGTGCTATTGGATTTGTTACCGAGGTGACAAAAGGGAAGGTGAAGGTGGTGGATTTTTTTGATGCAGGTATGATGTGGCTGTGGAAAGGCTGTGTGGGAGGTTGTGAGCTGACATGCAAATTGCTTGCTAAGCAGGTTTAATTGTACTTGAATTTCAAATTGGCCAGCAAGAGCGAACTGCTAAGTACACCGGGGCTGTGTTCACACTCGCAGGGCGGATCGTCTGGTCTGTACCAAAGCAGGAAGGTGAACAGGTGCTGCAGTGGTTGGCTTCACTCTCTCTGAAGGGACCAAAAGCATTATGGGAGCTTTTATGGTTTATGGACATGACTTATATGGGACAGTTATACTGCCTTTGCAACCTCTGCACACTGAGTGCCATCTACCCCAACATTCAAGGACGCACCGGAGTGATGGCTGTCACGTGAGGTCCGTGAGCATTTTGCACGACAGCACTTTAGGTCCAATGTGTTGCCCAAGGACACTTTAACAAAGACAGATTGGGGTGAGGATTCAACTACCCACTTTGAAAGGTGAATGTACCTCTGTGGCACATTAAAATCACTTCACTTGAGCAGTCTCAACGTGCTCGACAAGATCGGTCACATTCACAGGTTCGCTCGCACAGCCAATAACACACACATCAATGGTGGCAGCTGCAATGTGAGGTGAACTTCAGTCCTCAGTTTCTTGCCCGAGGACACGTTGACCTATGGAGGGGGTAAAAATAGGGGATCAAACTGCCAACCACTGGGCAGAACAATGACCCTGTTCACTACTTAAATGAAACCAAACTTGCAAAGTGTGCACACAGCCCAAACTCGGTACTCGGTTGATGTTTGATGGGACCTCCTCCTCATAACATTTGTGGTCCTCAGTGGATTAATGTTGATGTCATTTGTACAAATGTAAATGTTAAAGATGCT
The DNA here is from genome assembly GCA_032274725.1 of Malacoctenus triangulatus. Taxonomy (NCBI): domain Eukaryota; kingdom Metazoa; phylum Chordata; class Actinopteri; order Blenniiformes; family Labrisomidae; genus Malacoctenus; species Malacoctenus triangulatus. The sequence continues at coordinate 11,697 of JAUESE010083612.1, read as the reverse complement.
TTTAATCTATTTGTTTAAATTGCAAGCTGCCCCTGTGCGCAGGACATTCTGGGTGGTACTTGCAGTAGTGTCATCCTTGTCTTACTCCCAAGCTTTTGTTTCCCACTTCTTTCTCTGCATACCTCTAGAAAAGCTGTGAACATATTTTAATCTTTAATGTTAGAATGTACTGTGTGTCTGAAGTGAGAGGAGCAGTTCAGGAGCTAAATCAAAGGTCGAATTTTATGATCTCAGAAAAGAAGAAAATCAGACCTACAAGTTTTTATAGGAGGAGTTCCTTTCAAAGTAAAGGTTGGATGTGTCGGGGGAGGCGGGGGGCTGCAGCCATATTTATTGATTTCAGTTTGTGGGATGCTGAGATAGAGATGATTGTGTTTTTGTACGTGAAATGAAAAACTGTTGCCTTGTGCAGCTTTTACTGCCGATCTGAACACTGGATTGCTTCGCCACTCTTTCTCCTCCATGGAGATGATGATGATGATGATGATGATGATGATGATGCTCTGTGCAAGCCGGCAGGATTTGAGAGAGCCTTAAATGCACCTGTCAGGTTTCAGTGATAGATTTCTTTCCGGTGCTGTCTGAGCACAGATTTAAAAAGCACATCCACCGAGGCATTAAGTGTTTCATTAGCATATCTCTATTGTAAAAGCTGCAGGTCTTTGTTTTGACTGTCTGAATGTTTACCAGAAAAGAACTAATGACTCATCACGGTTTCGAAGAGACCACAAAAGTTGACTTGTGATTTTTTTTTTTCCTCCCCGTGTCAAAATGCATCAGTTGAATTGTTATTTGGAACTGTTATGACATGATAATACTGATTATCCCTGTGAAACGGTGAAATTTCAAAACACTTTCAAATTGGAGCGCAGTAGAATTAACCTGTCGGGTAGAAAGTGACATCTGAATACTTTCCATGACTCAAAGCAAAAATATTTCACGTGGCTGCGGGCTTTGCTTGTATCCTTTCCTTCATGGTAGTTTGATGTATCAGAATATCTTTAAAAAAAACAGCAAATCTTTCACACATTGTTTTGCATATAACCATATTTTTTCCTTGAATCACTTTCTTTGAAAATGATAATTTCCTCACAAATTGTTGGCCTTTCACATCCATTCAAACATCCGTACGAAAGAATAGGAGCCACTTATCTCGACTGCTCCTTGTACATTTTTTTGATCAAAAACTTTTTCCATCCTTTATGTTGGATCCTGCATTTCTTTCTCCACAAATCACTGAGCTCCCTCAGAATCATGAAGGTGAAACTTAGTCTTATTCAAGAGTAACATCAATCAGCCATGACACTGTGATCACCAGCCTGGTCGTGCTTCGGTCCCCTCTTGCTACCAAACCAGCCCTGACCCACAGGCATCGAATCCACAAGACATGTAAAGTGCAGACGTGACACCACACTGTTAGCAGGAGGGTCTTTGCCTTTTTATTTGTGAGCTGCAAAGTGGGGCCTTTGCAGGACCAATGAGCTTTGCTATCCATGACACTGAAGGTGGTGGTGCTACTCAGTTGTGTTTTCATCACAGTTTGTTCTGTGTCAAATTCACCTGAATGTTTCAAACGAATCAACATTGTGAAGAAAATGTGTGACAGGTGCTCTGACATGCTGTAACTCATGGCACTCCATTCAACTGTAAGTGGTCATAATGTTTTGGCTGCTTCCCGTGGTGGCCCGCTGTGCTCAGGTCCACATCTGTACTCCACTGTAAGCAGAGGAGCTCTGTAGGGCGCGCTGCGGTCCTGATGCTGTTGCTATGATTACGGCTGTAGTCAGTTCAGTGGTTGCTATGAATGTTGTCGTGCCATGCAACCCTACTGGATGGAGCGTTGACAGAGGACAGATGAATTGATCTGTTGTTTCACTGTGCCGCTGAATGCAGAGGCTGCGAGTCCACACGGCTGCACTCCACTGAAGGTCCCGCATCCTTCAGCTGCCGTGGCAACAAACAATAGACCTACAGATTCAGATCCGGTGTGGCGCCTCTGCACTGCACTGGCCATTGTTCATTAACGCAGTCGGCAGGGGGGGCAACACCACGGTTTTACTGGCACGCAGCATCCAAAGCACAAGCAATAATCATCCATAAAGCTGCGACCAATGGGAAGAAATGATAAGCAATAAATGTGTAAAGTAGAGAGGTATTGTGATTCTTCTCGAAGTAGCCACTGCAGAGTTTTTTGTTCTTAAAATTGGTGCGAATTAGAGTTGGACTGGCCCAAAAAACTGGGCGCTCCTCTGATTACAGGAAATGAGGGAAAAAGCAGCGAAGCAAAAGGAAAATATATCCAGAGAGAGAATACTAATTTAGCTTGAAGAGACATGCAAACAAAGCAGCCTCGCAGTTCTGTGCATACGTGGATTTTCCCGATTCTTTGGAAATCCTTAATTTCAGCTGGTATATAAATAGCGCTGCCGCTAGTAGCTTTTACACAGCTCTCCATCAGCCATCATGTACTTTTCTCTCTCTCTCTTTTCCACCATCTTCTCTTTGTCATGGCAACCACACAACACATTGCTGTGTCTTTATCTCCATCAGTCTCCACGTCTCTGCATCTCGGCTTCGGTTTTTCGTTTTGCCCTGCAGATGTCCTTCACAGCTGCAGCCTCATCGTTTTAAAAGACAAAGAAGGTAAAAAAAAACAAAAAAAAACAAGACAATTCCAAATCTGACTAAATTTCATTCACTAAGCATCACTGTTTCTGATAACGAGCGACTGTGATCTTGATCAGCTAATCTGAATCAGTGTTTCTCAGTTTTGGTTGCAGGGTGTCACAGCCCAAAGTGTCGTTAAACGTTTCATCATCAAGATCGGAGGAAGCTTGACAATGACTCACTCATTTGAAGCGTGTCAACGTGCTGGGTTCCCCGAGTCCACCGCTCTGCCTCTGAGCAGCACACGTAACCATTTAACTCAGTTTTCTCAACTCCAAGTGAAAGAGCAGCCTCAAACTCCGCATCAGTTACCGTGGTAACTCGGCTATGTTTCTACCAAAATTTTTATGTTTTGCTCATGTTGTGAAACTAAGAATAGCAGACACTACATTCTCAAAAAAGTGTTTAGATTTGACAAGTTGTGTTTGAAAAGTAAAGTATTGAATCAGTCAGTAATCCTCTGCTGTGCCAGATCTATTCCTTAAAAAAAGCAGCTGGTTTTACCAACTAAAATTGTCACTCAACATGGATTCGTGTCAGGACTGCAAGCTTCTATTGTTCACTCCAGCAGGGAGACACCGGAGTACTTTTCCCCCCCTCATGTCACGGTGAATTATAGTGTTGCAGCTGCAGTGATGATTGCTTTATCACAGTTGTTACGCTCGACTCAGACTGAAGGTACTCAGGGTTGATTGAAGGGACTCACATCAGCTGTTTGGAAATGGGAACATTGTGCTTTTTCTTTTTTTAGAGTCACAATTTACATTCGATTCCCAAAAACACTGTTTTTTGAGGGTCTGAAATGGATTTATGTTCCAGCTGATAGCTGCGATAGTGACGGACTCTCAGTGGCACACGTAGAATACATACTGGATTTTGCTCACACAATGTGACAAGAAAAAAGCACATTCATCATTTGGTGTTAGGTGCTGACAAATCTGCCAATTTCCACACATTTCCCAATATTTCCTAATGTACACAATGTGGTGTTCACGGATTGGACTGTTCCTGACAACAACTGCTATCTGCATACACACTGCTGCTGTGTACCCTCAAAAGTTATGTGTTGCTTCTGTCTCAATCTGAACAACAGTCAAACCCTCTGTGTAGCTCGGACGTGTATTTTCCAAATGGAAAAGGTAATGGTGTAACAATGTAGGTGTCCCAATAGTTCTAAAAAGTGTGTGTGTGTGTGTGTGTGTGTGTGGGGATGGTACCGAGAATGTTCTTTGTCACGCAACCCTCCGGTTGTTCTTCGAACTTTGGGAAAGTCCCTCTGCAGCGAGGGACCTGAGGGACAGGAACTTTTTGGTTTTTTTTTTAAATCCGACAGGGAGTCGAGGATCCCAACACTTTGCTTGGCTTTGTTAATAATCCAGCCTTGTATGATGGCACGTGGGAGTGTAAAATTGAAATCAGAATTAGCTCCTATTTGAAAGTGTGTGAAATTCCACATAACTTGGGACACTTTCCACCCACTGTTCACATCCGAAGCGAAATAAAGACACGGAGAGGGCGTTCGCGCTAACGCGCCTCTCGCTGATGCAATCTCATCTCTCCTCTGGCTTTCTGATCCACTTCGAGCGATCTCGTTGGAACATGGCTGTGAATCAAGCGCACGGAGCCAGTTTCTCCCCCCCTGCAGCCTTGACCGAGCAGCTCCGGGCACTGTTTTTTCTTGATGCTTCTCCGGCACTTTGACATGTTCATGCATGGAGAGCTGCGCTTGTTTGATTTGAAGCTGACTGTTTCCCGCTGTGGAGACGGGACGGGGCCGCGGCAGTGACACCAGCTGCCTGGACGAACCGGGTGGTGATCCACACTGCCTGTTTTTACTTGCACTCACATCACACTGACCCCACGTCCTGGCTGAGGTCTCGTTCCGAGAAGATTGTTTCTACGACTCTGCTCCTTTGTTAAAGTGATCTGTTTGGGATGTTTCTTTTTATTTTTATGTATTGAATAATTGGCTATGCTCTGTATCACTTGAAAAACTTGCTTTCTATTGGAATAATGACATTTTTTAACCTGCTGCTTTACTCGTCTGCTTGAAGAGGTTTTGTATCTATAAAGCTCAAACGTCCGACCACGAGCCAGAGAGACAGTATGTACAATTTTTATCAATGAAATAACCGCTCGCATCAAACTGTGGCAAGACATGTAGTTTCACTGTGATCCACTATGGATGAATTACTTACCACACCATCCGCTGACTTTTGTAAAAACCAGTAATATCAGGCCATATGCGTGATACTCTGCTGTTCATGTCAACGCTGATCACTGTTAAAGCTTAGTGGCGATTAACAACCGAGACCTGAGACCGGAATCTTAGTGGGGAAAACATGACTTATGTGAAACCTTATTGTGTGCCATTATCTCGAGCCTTGTTGAAACGCATTAATGTACAAATAAAGACTAAACTTGATGGTGGAATGTGACTCACTTTGACAAGTTTTTTTGTGTGTGTCCCAGTTATGTATTTCTACTCTGTCATGACAGGCAGCAGGTTCATTTCTGGACTCCACAAAGAGGCCATCATTTTGTGAAAGAGACAACCAAACAGGTTGATTTTACTGTTGCAAAAAAGTGCTTTGGAATGGGTTTCGCAACTTGTGGTGACTGTAGTTCTCATAACAAGACACAAGAGGGAACAAATAATAAGTCCAGAGTCAGTTCTGTCTGTCTGTCTTTACTGAAATTCAAGCTTTTTCATAAAACTTCCTGGAAATGGAGCTAAACCCTCCAGGTGTTTTTGTTCTAACTAATGCACAATTTCTTCCTTTTACAATGTCGTAGTAAATGATTTAAAGTACGAACACAGCTGCATAACAAAATAGAAATAAAACTTTTATTCCTTCACTTCTCAAAAAAGATCCACGGAGTGCTTTGGCAGTGTGCAAGCATATACAGCCCACCTGTCCTGAGGTGCCATCTGTGTGATAAATGGTACATAGTGTAGCGTGAGGAGTTGTGTCAGTAATGTAGGTCTGTCCGTCTATTTAAGGCTGATTAATTAGAGCACTTTGAATAAGGCCAGAGAGAAAGAGAGAGAGGAAAAGAGGAAGAGGGAGAGAGAGAGAGAGAGAGAGAGAGAGAGGGAGAGACTACCATGAATAGTTAATCTATGTGCCAGTTCCACTGTCACCACAGGGACTTTGGTGACTTACTGGGCCAGATGACACAGTCTGTTTGCTACAGTCTGAAAAAAAAACATGCGGGAAGATTTGCTGTGATTCCTAAACTAATTTAAACAAACTTTGTGGGAGTCGGACCAAAACAGAGACGCGTCAGAGCTACGTCACACTGCTAGCTTTGTACCATTACAAAAAAGGTTTCTTGACGAATGGAAAGACAGTTTAGGAAGTAAACATTAATAAAAGACAAGTCGAGGATAGGATTCAAAACGTTCATTTCTTTGCTCAATGGAGATACATGTTACCTTCATTATGCTGTCAGACCTCTGGTTGAGCTTCCAGACACATGTCCTCCAATTATCTTCATGCCGCAGCACTTATGCTTGAATCAATGTCTGCAAGCCATTCGAACCCGAAGGCAGTGAAAGAACCACAAACCAGAACACAAGTTTCCACTGACATGCTTCCAGCTGGTGTGAGGTTTTTCTTCGGAGCCATTTTTTCGTCACGATTCCTGAGCCGCAGGACTCATTACTTGCAAACCGAATATAGCTTTGTCATGCTTACAGAGGAAAGCAGGGAATGGAGCTTTTCCCCCCCACCGTACTGGCTACTGAATGCATCCCATGAGCTGATGGAATTCACAGCGACGCACAGTGAAAACTTTAACAGTCGACTAGCCGCTCCTTGTTTTCATCTCTCGAGGAAACTGAGTTGGTTTCCAGAAAGGGACACGTTCTCCTTGTGCACGCCTGGATTTCCTCCAGGTGCTCCCGGCTCCCTTTTCACATTCCAGCGACATCCTTGTTAGGTTAATTGGTTACTTCAAATGTTGTGTGGGTGAGAGTGTGTGTGTGTGTGTGTGTGTGTGTGTGTGTGCATGGGCTGTCTGTCTCACTGTGTTGGCCCTGTGGGCTGGCAACCTGCCCAGGGTACAGATATCTGGCCTTTTGGCCACAGTCACTTGGGATCGGCTCCAGCTTTCCACAGACCAAACTTGAATAAAGCTGATTAAGAAGATGGAGGGATTAAAGGATGAGTGCAGTCATTTTTTACGGTGCGTTTCATGCTTTTGTCCGTGTGACATCTGGTCTTTGAGCTCACCTGGCTAATCTATACATTCAGAGCTAGCATTTTTTAGCAGCTTATACGATTTAGACGAGTGGTTGCTACGTGGTGGACTGTTTCTTTTTTTCAACAGGCAGTGTATCCCCACACTGTGGCCAAACAGAGAACACTATTCCCTATGGCCACGATTGTCTTTGTCCATGTGTTCAATGGCAGTAAGTCCTTAAACTGAATTCTTGCGGTCCAGGTGAGAAAAATCCTTCATTTTTTTGATGTAACACTTCTAATGTTCATTATAAGAGCTTCATATAGATCGTGCAATGACATTTTGCCCATATTTGAAGGCTATTACTGCCTTTTGGCTGAATTTGCAATGACTTTGAGCTCAAATCTGGCTGTGTGAACTCAGAAAATGCAAACAAAACATCGACGTTTCATTGTGAGAGAAAAAGAATTCCCTTAATATTGCCATGTTCCAGATTTTCCACTGTACAGGTGAGATAACTGTGTTTTTATTTAGGTGTATTGTGACCAAAGAGGTGCGCAGAGCCCATGAGACAAGGCTGAAAAACTAGGTCACCTTCCATGGACTGCACTACTGACAGCAGTAGTGGGAGCGTCGTCAGTCATGGCCATTCAGATCATCTATTTTTCCAGCCTTCACCGAGCAGCAGTGCGCTCTGTGTCACAGCAATCTGCCAGTTTCATAACAATAAGTGCAATGTGGTGGCAGAACAGTGTATCCCTGAGCCAAAGAGAGTCAAAGCGACACCTCGAGTCAAAGCCACTCGAAACAGGAGACGATTTAAGGATGCTGGCAATACTTTTACTCAGGGACCTTTGCCTTGGTCCTCAATGGTAAATAGCATAAAAGGATCCATAACGTAAAAGAACTCAGAATAAGGCTGCTTCTGAAGTACCTTCTGTTTATGCATCCACGAGCTCTGAGCCTAAACAAACTGAGTTCAGATCCTCACAACCAAACACTTTCTCTTCATTAAATCTCCCTTGCTTGGTAAATGTGCGCGTCTTTCCAAATGACATCCCTAATTTTCCAACTCCAGCTCTCTGTACTAAATGAGCTCTCAGAGCTCCAGGGGAAACCTCAGGGCCTCTTTTTGTAAATACAACCAATTTAGCCCCCCCTGAAATAGACCTAATAGGCTTTTACACATGCTCACAAAGACACACATGGACACCGACAAGTGCGTACCCTCCATTAGGTACACTTGTTCAGTCTAATGTGATCCACGACAACAAAGTCTGTCAAACAATCCTGGGTAATTATTATCAAGCTATATCAAAGTGAACGTTGTTTTTAAGACCATTCACATACAAAATATGGGCATGTTTATTTATAGTTCTTGTGAGAGGCAGTTATGGGTTTAGTAAGATCATGCTTCTTCAGACACAAAATGTGACAAGCTCCAAAAGAGACTCAAGCGATGAGAAAGCTGGTGTCAAATTACAGTGTGGTTATCAGTGAGCAGTGGGAAGCCAGGAGTGTGGAGCTGTTCCTTTCTGAGCAGCAGTTGTAGCATGTTGGAAGTTAGTTTCTGTTCAAATTCAGGGCAAAAAACTGTTAAAGGATGCTGCCAGAAACAGTTGTCTTTCAAACACTGTTTGGACTCAAACCAAGAAATGAAACGGCATTTTTTTTTTGCACTCCTGGCATCCTCGTCTCAACGCTGGAACTGGCTTTTATGTAGGTTTCTTTTTCCTTCGACGACTTTAACGAGGTCTGTGTCATCACTCAGAATGTGTCCAAGTAACACCAGTGTGCCTATATATAGAACAACAAGTGACCTCCAGGAAAGACTGGATGACGTCCATGAACAGAGCAATGACAGCTGGAGTGGCAGATGATGGCACAGTAGGATCGCAATCAGGGCTGCAACGCCTCGCACCCCTAGCTCGCAGCTCCCACGAGGGAGCACCCACGTCGGCCACACTGACACCCTTTGGAAACATTTTGCCTGCATGGCAACGCATCGATCAGACTGGCCCACCTGTACTTGTTACTTCAATATTCACTAAAATATCACATCACTGTCGAAGTGGTGAGCACGCTCAATCAATACAGATGTTGGAAGCTAAATCCTTCCATTCAGTTTAAGGTTGTTTTTTTTAACCTTACTTTGTTCTCCTGCCCTCTTGTGTTGCCCCACTCTCGGGTTGAATCCTCTCACTCCACTAAAGAAACCTAATTTACTTCAAGTGATTCTGAGCATCGAAATCCTCTGGGCTCCATCTCAGTGGAACCTACGAGATTTGTTCACGCTCCTCGCATAAAGTCGGGGAAGGACTTTCATCAGTTTTAAAACAAACAAGGACAAACGAGGAGTCCTGTGGGCCTTTTAACGCCGCTCTCCTTTCACTTGCTGCAAGACGACTCTCGTTTACACGTCCGGGGAAAGGTTGTGAGACGAATGGCTGCCGCTGCCTTACAGGAGAGGACGCTCACGCCGAGGTTTCCTCCGGTTTATGTTTATCGCAGCGGCACAGAAGAACACTTAGTTATTCCGCCAGGTGTATCGCGACCTATTCCTGCGCAGGTAGGTGGCTGCACTTACACACTGCCTGATTGCCCCGGGTGAGGTGTTCTCAGTGGGACGCTGCTTGTTGTTTCCTGCTCGTGTCGACGTTAATGTTCGCCGTGATTTATGCGAGATATCAGACGAGGGCAGACGAGCGCGAGAGCCGCATGGGTCGAATTAAAATGCCACCGCGTCGCCGCGGATTGTCATAAGACACCGTCAGCCGTCGGGCCCCCGCCGACACGTGGACGGCTCTCGCATGCGGTTGGTCATTAGCACAGTGTCCCCATTTAAACTGCTGCGGGGGGCCCGGCGAGCATGCAGGATTGTCATCAAACGTTGACGCCACCAGAGCATGTAGCTTCTGTCTCTATCAGTGTCTCGGATATACCTCCCTCTCTCTCTCTCTCTCTCTGTCTCTCTGTCTCTCTCTCTCTCTCTTTTGGGCGTCTTTTCTGTTTTGTGGTTTGTTTGTTTTTTGGTGTTGTGTTTTTGCTGTGCGTGGGCGTATGTGTGTGTATGTGTGTGTGGGCGGCTGCAGGCTTTTATATTGTCAGTGCGAGCGACTTGTTCTGTGTGGGTGATAGCTGTTTGTATGCACTGCGTGTGTAAAGAGGACGAAAGGAGCTGCCGCCGCCGCTGCTGCTGCTGACTCTCAGCACAGAAACACAAGCATGCAGGAATATAAAGTGGAAGACATCAGAATTCAAGGTTGCACTTCCTGCTCACACACACACAGACATACACACGCGCGCGCGCACCGAGTAACTTTACACGCTCATCACTTGTCACCAAATCCCATTACCGGTGTTTTGAGCGGTCGACGTCGTTTTTGACTGTTTACTGGCACTGACAAAATGTTTCTGTCCGCAAGATCCCAGGAGGACGGGAACATTCAGAATGAGCTCACGTCTCTGTCCACCCAGTTCTGTCTCTGAGGCATAAGCCTTCACATCAACATGAGATTTGGACTAGTTTTTAATAGCCTGTTAAAGTTTGCTCCAGGAGGACGGCGTTCCTTCTGTCTCCGTCTGATTCTGAAAGCGCTGCGTATCCCATCCCCTTCTGGTGGCACCGACAAACTACAAGCACGCCATTCCAAACGAACATGCGCGGAACCCACCACACGAGAGCCTGAAGGCAAACCAAGCGGCTGCAGTCCCGAGGGGAGCGCAGCCATCGGCCGGGGCCGCTCGCTCTGAGCCTTCATGCAGCCGTCAATCTCCTGAAACGATCCCATCGCTGACAATAGCTGGAAGACGTGGTGCATCGTGGGAAGGTCGCCAGTCCGTCACATTACGGACACAAACACACAAAGTGTTTCGGACTCTCATGTGCTGACCTCTTAAAAAGCTTCAGTCAGCCTGTGTTACGTCTCTGAAGACATTTCGGACTTCCGAATTCTGAAACGGAATCCGCTCTGATTCAAACATATCATGGTTGCACTGAGAGCACTTTGCCGGGAAGGTTGAGCTGTATTTTATGTCTCTGTTTGTACCTGAGAGCAACAATCGCACACACTGATTAAAATGACCAAAAAAGAAACGGTGCAAGAAAATTTCTCAATTCCCACTTTGAATGCTCTCAAAATGATGCTCAAATTAGGGAAACGGATATGAAACTGACTTCAGAACACGAATGCAAAAATACACAGAATGATCACTGACAATAAAGAGGCACAAGTTTACAAAAAAGGGACACAAAATGGCTAAAAAAGAGTGCAGAAGATAACTACAAATCAAAGAAAATGAAAATTTCACAAATAAACCGTCTCTTTAATCCATGAAGGATGAATCAAATCCAGAACCATTAGCATAAGAACATTGAAGCGGTGTGTTTGTCTCGGTACCACAGAACAAAAGCTGGATATCGCTGGATTTCATTGTTTGCCAGTCTGTCTGGGCAGGAGCAGACGGGTTACCTTTGCCATGAAAATCACTCTGACAATTTTTTTTTTCTTTTTCACGGCTTCTTTTGTCGGAAACCGAAAGGTGCAGAGAGAGCGAGAGAAAAGCGATACGGCCGCGCGGAATGGGATGCAAGCGCTAGCATGAAGAGGAAGAGGAGACCAGGAGGTGTCGATTATATAAGACCATCACAAATATCATGGTAAAGACCTGAGAGGGAGCGGAGCTATTTTAAAACCTGGGCTCCAGCTCACAGAGAAGAAGCAGTGTGGGCTGCTATGTTGGCCATCGCAGCGAACCTTGCTTCTGTGTGTGTGTGTGTGTGTGTGTGTGTGTGTGTGTGTGTGTGTGTGTGTGTGTGTAGCGTTCGTTCCCCTCCCTGCA